>APFE031234255.1:51582-83379 GCA_000404065.3 Pinus taeda
AAATATAATAAAAAACATGCAATAAACTAATGAGAATGGTGGATTAAGTCGAATTAGGAGGTTGAATGAGCCCATATAATTATCCATTTTTGGGGCTCATCAGCTACATGCCTTTGAAGTGTGTTAAAATGAGGCTCAAAGGCCTATTTATTATTTAGAAACAATGGGAAACCCTAAAAATCCAAAAACCTCACCCTAAGAGATGAAGCACCAAAATTGTGGTCCCTGTTTGGGTAAATTGGTACACCAACTTCTCGGGGTCGTAACTTTTGCATACGATCTCTGTTTGGTTATCATAATACCTCATTTCGAAGATCTTGAAGAGGAGGCAAAAAATAAAATACCATCTTGGTTTGGGAAATTTTAAGTCTCTTCATTTTCCCTAAAAACGTATTTTAGTCCTTCAAAACAACTCCGGAATTCTAGGACCTAAAAATTTGCTAGAAGTAGTAAGTTATGCTAGAATTTAGGAAACTGAAAAGAAACAATAGTGGGGGTCCACGTGGAATAGGTGGGTGGCCACCAATATCCACCTGGATTATTCTCCCCTCCCCCCAGGAAGAAATGGCCCCCATTATGTTGAGTGCCTCCATGAGATGGGGAAACTTCTGTTGAACTTGGTCCCTGGTGAGCCACTTGTCTTGGTGCAAGAGTTAGCCAACTTTGACAACCTAATGCAGTTGGATCTTCTACTAGAGAGTGTTATTGATCTGGGTGTTAACGATCTGATCAGTTGTGGCCTATTCAATGTAGTATGGGTTTAACTTTGTTGGTGTGAGTTATTTTGCAATGTCTGATGTGTCCAGTAATGGTGGAAAGTGTGGTTGAAGGTGGTCCAGATTGAACACTGGGTGTAGGCCAAGGAATGTTGAGCTCTAAATCATTGTCCCCTATGACCTTAGTTATGGTGTAAGGCCCATATTGGAGGGGGAAAAGCTTGTAGTGGGACCCAAGGAGTTGCTCCTTTTGCAAATGTAACCAAACTTTGTCACCCACCTAGAACTTGTGTGGAACTTGATGTTGATCATGACACTGCTTGTATTTAACATTGGCTCTATCCAATATGTCATGGACCTATTGGTGGATGTGTTGAATGCACTCAATGAAGTTGTTAGCCCTGTCAGCTTTGGACTAGACATGAGCCAAATCTGCCTGAGTAGATGGAAATGGTATGGCCACATCAATGGGATATAGTGGTTGTAATCCCAACTCCTCTTGAAGGGGGTTGTGCCTATTTGAGATATGGAGAGCTTCGTTGTAGCCGTGCTAGACATAGGGGAGGATATCATCCCATGTGTGTGGATTCTTCGAGTTGTACATATGAACAATGTGTATGATCATCCTGCTGATGACCTCTGTTTGGACATCAGTTTGGGGATGGAAAGGCATGGACTTAGTGAACTTGGTATCCAACATTTACCAAAGACTTGACCAAAATGTACTTAGGAACCTGCTATTCCAATATAAGATAATGGATTGTGGGATTCCAAAGTGTACTCACACTCGTTCAAAGAAGAGCTTAGCAGTGGCTTCTACTATGATATTCTTCTTATAGGCCACTAGAATCACCATCTTAGAGAATCTATCGACAACCATGAAAACACAGCCATTGCCATGCTTAGTAGAAGGAAGGCCCAACATGTAATCCATGGAGATAGATTCCAAAGGTCGAATAGGAGTAGGAAAATGAGTGTATAGGCCTTACTTCTTGATGTTTGGTTTGGCAATGACGTAGGAAGTGTAGGATTTGATGTACTTCCCAACATCCTGTTGAAGGTTCGGCCAATAAAAATACTTCTACAACACTGCCATTATTTTCTCTACCTTGAAATTTCCAGCGACCTGACTGTAGTGCGCCTCCCAAATCATCTTGGCACACTCGCTTGAAGGGACACAAAGGTGTCACAGGTGGCATAAAAGTGCATCTTGGAGGTGAAAATTTGTAACTTTCTTGCCCTCCAGGAGTGTCTAGTATGTGTTGCCAAATTTTGGATCACTCTTGTAAAGATGCAGCCGCCCCACAATCTCGTGCCCACAAGAGTCAAGCATAGTGGTCAGCGCCATGACTGACGGTCGGTTGGGGAAGTATATGACATTATTGGTGTTTCCCTTCTTGTACTTAATATTCAAATGGAATTGTTGTAAGTATGTGGACCATTTATGATAGCGATCATTCTGTAACTTCCCCTGTGTATGTATGAACTGCAGGGGTTGGTGGTCTGTGTGGATGATCATTTCCTTTCCTAGAATGTAATTCTTCCATTTTTGGTAGGCCTCCACAATGGAATACATATATTTGTCATAGGTGGGATACTTTCAGACTGTGTCTACAAGTGTCTCACTGTGATATGCCATGAGATGCCCATGCTGAGTAAGAACTACACCAATAACATAGTGAGAGGCATTTGTCTCGATTTGAAATGGTTGTTCCAAGTATGGTAATGTGAGAACTGGTGTAGAGCAGAGGTGACACTTCAACTCAACAAATGCCTTCTGTTGGGATTTAGACCAAAAGAACTTTACTTTCACTCCTCCCTTGGTGACTTGACTCAAAGGTAAAATGATATGAGAGAACCCCAACACGAACTTGCAGTAGAAGTTGGAAAGACCCAAAAATCTATGGAGTTCTATTAGAGTGGTTGGGGATGGCTAGTATTGAATGACTTTTATCTTGGTTGGGTCCACATACACACCCCTCTCATCAATGATGTGCCCCAGATATTGAACATGGGTCATACCAAAAGTGCATTTCTCCAAATTGGCACACAACTTGTGTTGTCGCAGGGCTTAGAGGACCTATCAAATATGGTGGAGGTGCTCTTTCTAGCTCTGGATGAAGATTGAATGTCATCTAGATACACCACCACAAATGAGTTAGTGAAGGGTCTCAAGATGTCTTCCATTAGCCTCATGAAGGTTGCGAGGGCTTTCGTCAACCTAAAAGGCATGACCAACCACTTGAAAATGGCCACCTTGGATTTGAAGGTAGTCTTACGCACATCAGAGGGTTCAATCGGTACTTCGTGATAACTGGACTTCAAGTCAATCTTGCTGAAGTATTACCCCCCCGCCATGAGCGGGTACAGAAGGTCATAAATCGATAGGATTGGATACCTATTCTAGATAGTGATCTTGTTCAACACTTGATAGTCAATATAGAGTCTCCAGGTCCCATCCTTCTTCTGTACCAACACAATTGGGCTCCCACAAGTTAATGGACTTGGATTAATGTGCCCTTTATACAATAGCTCTTGAATGTGCCTCTTGATTTCATCATTCTCTCAAATAGAGCGTCGATAGATCAGTCCATTAGGTAGTGGCATGCCAGGGGTCAGATTGATGGGGTGCTTGACCTAATAGTGTAGAGATACCCTTGTGGGTGAGGTGAAGATGTTCCTGTACTCCTCCACAACCTTGTCCATTTACTAATGTTGTGTGGAGGAGCCCTAACTGGAGGTTTTCGCCACAATACTCTTCGTGCCCTGAGGGAAAATCATAACGAAAACAAATTTCTTGGTCTGGGAAATGATCTTATTACATTGCTTCACAGTGATAAAAAAAAATGGTGGTAGACGGTGCTACCTCTAATATCTTGTACAAATTATTGCCCACATTAATAATAACAGTGTGAGGACTAGACTCATATAGAACATTTCCCTTCCACAGGTATGGTTGGCCTAATGATACATCACAAACTTAAAGAGGAGAAACACCACACAAAACCTCATCTATAAAGGACTTGATGCTATAGGGAAGGTGACATAGTTGGCTGACACAAAGATCTTGCCCTTAGTGAAGCCACCCAATGGTGTATGGATGCAGGTGTGGTGTGGTAGGTAGGCCCGATTGCTTCATGACTTCTGCTGAAATGAGGTTATTTTCACTCCTGCTATTGAAAATGAACTACAATGGAGAACCCTTCACCCACATCTATGAGTGGAAGAGTCACCCCCCCTCCTCTAGATCTTTAGGCTCATCCTTTTGGATCTTGGTGGTGGCAATAGTGGCACTAGGCTCTACATGGATAATATGCTTCCATTTTTCATTTCCCTTGTCAGTTTCTAACTCAGAGTTGGAACATGCATCTGATTTGGAAGTCTTCAACTCAACCACTAGTGACTGCTTGGCTAGACACTCACTTGTGTTGTGAGTGGGGATCTTCTAGAATTCACATTATTTCCATATGCCCTTATTTGTCTTCGTGGTGTTGTTCTTTTCTTGTGGCTTTAGCTAGTTGTCCTAGGTCACCTTGCCTTTGATTTTTCCTTTGTTTTGCAATTTGGGGAGTCATACCTTTCCCTTGTTTCAGATTCACAAATGCAATTTCTCGCTTCTTCTATTTAGATTTATGCTCGATCTATATAGTATATCGATAAGTGGTTCCAAGCAAGGAGATGTCCAATAACTCCATCTCATCCTAGATGTGCTTGTTTAGGTAGTTGTAGTACTTAAGTACCAAATGGAACTCAAAATCCTTGATACCTAGCTTCATGCGAAGGGTATGGAAAAGATTTGTGAACTCTGTCACATTTTGGTCCCTTTCCTACTGCAACGTAGTCCACTTTATGTATTTATCTTCATATCTCTCGATAGGGTAATATTGTTCCTGATGGCATCTCAAAAATAATTCCAAGGGTTGTAGCTGAAAACAATGAGGATTACCTCTCATCCTTTTGTTGATAGTAAGTTTCCCACTAGTCCTTGACATGGGAGCTAGATTTGATGAGTGAAAAAGTAGTATTTTCTTGATTGGAAAAGTCATGAACTGAACAATATCCTTCCAACAGATTTAACCATCTATCTATGGCATCTGCATCTATTTGGCCTTCAAATATGGGAATGTAAAAGTTAACTTGTACCTTAAAAGGAGTGGCAACTCTAGAGTGGTTGTTGGATGAAGATGTCTTGCCTGTGGGTAGTCACTGAAGGATTTCAGCAAAGTTATCCATAATTGTGTTCCTTTGTTAATCGAGGGCTTCCTCGAGCAATATTTTGAAAGGAAGTCCTACCCTCTTGTCTTTCTTTCTTCCACCATGGGAGGCCGTCAGGATTTGCAAGGCTGGTATTTCAAAGGTTCAACCAGTTCGAACCATAAATACTTATACCCTAACCTCATTGGGGACATGCAAAAAAACAGAGAAAGAGAAAACTAATTTGATACCACCGATAAGGACTTCTACAGGAATGCAAAAAAATACAGATATACACATAAACACAAAGATGCAACATAAGTAAAAATTCATTTCTTAATATCAAAGAATTGAAATATGCTTACATATAGAAATAGAAATAAACTAGCTCAGACGATGGTAGATTATCTCTAAGAATAGATGTGGCAGATACATGCCTCCTAATTGTGTTACAATGAGGCTCAAAGGCCTATTTATTATTGAAAAACAATGGAAAACCCTAAACATCCAAAAACCTAATCCTAGGAGATGAAGCACCAAAACTGTGGGCCCCATTTGGGTAAATTGGTACATCAACTTCCCGGGGTTGTAAATGTGGCATATGATCTTTGTTTGGCTATCATAATACCTTGTTTCAAAGATCTCAAAGAGGAGGCCAAAATAAAATGGAATAACCAAATTGGGACTTTTCTGGTCTCTCCGTTTTCCTCAAAAACATCTTTTAGTCCATCAAAACGGCTTCAGAAGTTTAAGAGCTGAAAAAATGCCAAAAATAGTAAGATGTGCTACAATTAAGGAAAATAAGAAGAAACAATAGTGGGGATCCAAGTGGGATAGGCAGGTGGCCACCAATATCCACCTCTATCAAAGATTGACCCTACTGTAGTCCATTGTTCTTCAAAGAATACTTTTCACAGTGGCTGTAGAAGTAATGTGAGGTACATGACCCCATGAAGAGTAAGAGAAGATTATTAGGATCAATGATCTCAGGGGGAGATATATAGATGATGATTCTTATGTTGATTTGATATTCATGTTTCTTATCTTACTGAAAATGAATCCGATGTAGTAACAATGAACAAGAACATACAGTATAGGATCAGGGGGAGTTGTAGTTATGCAAGGTTAGCGTTTTACTTTTTGTATGCGGATCTTATAAAGAATAGTCGTGTATCTACACGATTTTTTATCTAGACAGTCATGTATGTTTCTTTGAGATGAAGTAATGATGAGATTTACTCGAGGAGAGGTTCTAATATGCTGTAGACAATTATTATTTGGCTTTCTGGTTCTGGCATTGGTCCAGGGGGAGCATTTTCTATGTTTCGAATAGTACATTGCTGGCATTAAAATTTCTTGAGCATTACTTGTTACATGATATATATATAAATATATATATATATATATATATATATATATATATATATAATATATATATATAATATAATATATATATATATATATATATATATATTATATATATATATATATAACTAATATATATATATATATATATATATATATATATATAATATATATCATTGATGAAGTAGTTTTTTCTGTTGAAGACAACATAATGTGTTGTATTTTGTCATCACTGATGATGAAGTATTAGATATATATTGGTTAAAGTTGCACTTAGTGGAGTTAATTCTACATGAAGAGGATATTAATTCCATGGTCCTTATTGACATTGGTTGATGATGATGAGTTTCATTAACTACTTGTGTTGCTATCATTATGTCTTCAATGATGCATACATTGCATATGGTGCAATTATGGATGATAACTATATATATATATATATATAGTTTGAGCTACATATGAAAAGTTGTTATGATGCTGGTCTTGGTGACATGGTGATGATGCATGAAGCTTAAGGATGATTACTTGAGTTTCATATTCGTGAAGTTGTTTGTAGTGTGATATTTCTTCTTGCATGAAGATAATGGTCCAAGAGAATGCTATTGTTGCCTATGAATTATAACTCTTCATATATGAGGAAAAGGTAGGTTACATGAAGACAAGAGCATGGGTATTTATATACTACTACTACAATTATTGGGTGATTCTTGGAGACATTACATATTTAATCACATATTTATTATGTTGAAGGTTGATCCTACATTTCCCTATCATACTTCATCATGATGATAAAGATTTTCATGTTGCAGGATCCTATATGGTGAATGATGATTGCTGAAGGCTATCATGGTCATACTACCTCACTATTAAGGTTTTTGGTTTTGGTTATAAATATCATATCTACTTCTTGATGTAAAGGTCATATAAAGACCCATGATGTAATAATTGTAGTATTTAGTCGTGTTTGGACTATTAGGGGTCAAGTCAATTATATATGTAATCCCATTTTGGGAAGTTGATGTAATGTTGAGTCAAATATGTAACCCCACGGTGTTGGGTGATTGATGTAAGTATGAGTCCTTGGTGATAGGGAAGGCCATATTTGGTTGAGTCATAGAGTCATGTACTTATTTCCAGAAGATTCGGTATATGCTTAGGGGGAGCATAATACAGTTTTCATATTCAGTAGATCAGATCTATAGTGCTCATCTCTCTAAAGGAAGAGAGGAGTCTTCATTCAACATTGGTCCACCCTTTTCCCTTGATGTCAAGGGGGGAGAGTAGCTTGGTGTTTGGAAAAGGTTGTTTGGAGTAAAGCTTGGTGTGCTTACAAATGTATTTGTAGGTATTTACAAGTGATGGTGACCAAACACCAAAGTGGTTTCTATTAAGTCCAAAGGGGGAGATTATTGGCATTATGGCTGATGTGTTATCCTTGATGGAAACCTACTTAAGAAAGTTGTCAACATGATGGTTCTTTAGATGCTATATGTGAGATAAACAAAGGAATATCAGTTCAAAGACAAAAGAATGGTAAAGATAAAGTGTGAAAAAGTATACACGGTCCTTGTACAACAAGGTCACATACATATGCAAGTATGGTGAATAAAAGTTGCGCATAGCTTCCGCACCATGATATTATGAATTCCAGGGGTCTTTACCATGGTATTGGCCCATAGTATTTGGAGTGACTATAGTTATTTCATCCCATCAAAGAATACCATTGACATTACTAAGGGATTGGCCTAAGGTATTGACTAATGATTATGCTATATAAGGAGATGGAGATAAAGTGTTAGTGTGTGCAAGTGATTGGTTATTGATGAATGGTTTAATTTAAAACAAGTGTGCACCAAGGAGCATGGAGGAGGTTCAGATATGATAGATCTTAAATTATAGTAGATATTAATGAATATGTTTGCTTGATATTTTATGATTATGACTAACACTGATAGATCTATGGTGGTAATGATACTCTGACATGAATGTGTGATAGTAAGGTTTGCAGAGTATGTGTTGTGTTTGTAGCAAAGGAATGATTCACTGATTACAAATCTATACACTAGTTTGTCTCCAAGAAGTCGCATACATACGCAGATCTGCCTCTAGGTAGTCACTTATACATTCAGTGAAAATTTCAGAATCGGCACACAAGTGTCAAGTCTGAAAAGCACGTACATATGTGAAAGTGATTTATAAGAGTCACATGCATATGCTATGGTTTTGCAGTATAAGTTGTTAATGATGTTTGATCAGTTTTATTATGTTTGTTGTTGTCTGTCGACGAAGTCTCTCTTGTGACAATCTGTGTTTGATAGTGCTGGTTGGATTGAATTGTTTATGGAATTATATGTTCACTAGGATGATGCTACTATGTGGTGATCTATATTTGGTTAAGTGCTCTATGATGGGTTCAATATGCGATTCAGTGATTGATTCAGTGTGACTATGATTTAGACTCAGTTGTTCAGTATTTTGAGATCTATATGCAGGTCCCCTTAAGGAGAAGCGTGCACATACACGGTTATGCTGCAGAGTAGTAACGATATATTTTAACATTTGTTTGACCATGGTTTGCAATAGCAGCAATTGGTTTCTATGATGGATAAGAATGTTGAGCTTCGTATATTGATGAGTAGTTGTGCATTGACATGACTTGTCCTAGTTTAGTTTGATCTAGGTATATTGCTTGATTAAGACTTTGTGATTTATTTGATGATTCAATGATTAAGTGATTCGATACAGTGATTGGTTTCAATATTGTTATATGATATTGGGCTTAAATGATGGTAGTGGGTCTAGTATGAAAATATGATAAAAAGTGGCCTACATATCTGATGTTGTGAGTTAGGTAGATCCAATAAGAAATATTATGAAATGTGGTCCACAAAGGTGTTGAGGGTTGACACCTTCAGTGAGGGAGCCGTAGCTTCCTTCCAATGGTAGATGATAAATATGATAAGGGGTTGGAGCTCCCTTCTCATGGGTGCTGATAAATGAGATCAAGGGGTTGGATCTCCCTTCCAGTCGGTGCTAGAGAATGAGAGAAGTTTGTAGCCTTCGGTAGGTGGGTGCCTACGTACTGATATGAGCTTGTGCCAATACAAGATTGTAAAATGTTTTCCTTTATAATAAAAGATGAAGACAGAGATGGCGATAGTGGTTGTTTTCTCCCACATTGGATTTCCACCTAAAAATCTTGGTGTCCTCATGTGTTGATGTGTTCCTTATGTGTGATGGTTTATTTTGTTCTTAATGCTCATGGTTAATGTTTAATTGAAGGCTAATGAATTAATGATACACTCTAGTTAAAGTAGAACAAATGATGAAATATATGAAAAGTTAATTAAGTGGACATACATTGTTCCTTCATCATACTGTCACATATATATGTTGGTTTAATTAATGATAGTAGTGTATAGAAATCTGAATAAGAAATTGAAAGGTTTAAGTGTGTTTTGAAATACTGATTCACACCCCCCCCAAGTATTTTTCCCAACAAAGAGATATTTGCAAGAGAGACATACTGGGAGCACTATGGAGTAGCATAACACTTTGTAAAAACATAACTATTTAGAAGATTGAAATTTGAAAGGAATGGTAATTCACGCAAAACCCTGCATAGTAAAAATTTTAATTTTACTATTGATTTTACTAATAATTTTTTTTACAATTTATGTTAGATTTAATTAAAGAAAAACCATGCATAATAAAAAAATTTCTATTGATTTACTAACACAAATATTTGTAATCTCTGTTCCTATTTAGATTTAATTAAAATACAAAAAAAAACAAAAAAATCAATACTTACCTTAAACCCTTGCTTCTTCTTGCTTACATGGCTGCAAAATTTTACCTTAAGGTTTAACTCCCTCTACCACTTCATAATTAGGGCTTTTCATTTTAGGCATTTTATATTTAATGGGTTTGTGTTATTATATATAAGGTGTTTAATGTGTAAATCATGGGGACCAATTGTTGAATCGGATCTAAACTCTAACGACCTTGGTCATTTTGTTAAAAAACAACTTATGCTTCTTAGTGCACCATGTTTTATATAACACACTAGTGTGCCTATGATGAATAGCACCATGAATTCAAAAAAACTTATGTTAATTTTTATGTTTTTGTTTTTACTATGATGGCAATGCCTTTATTGTTACATAATGCACTATCATAATTTAAAGTTATTTTAAAAAATAAATTTCCGTTGTTGGTGATTAATAATTAAATGGTCGGTGTGTTTATTCACATAAGCACACCGATTTCTAGAGCTCCTTTTGGGTGAAAACTATGTGATTTATTTATAAAATATTATTATGGCTTATGTATTGAGTGGTATAAGTTGTACATTGATAAAAAAAAAGTCAGAGAAAGGGTTAAGTAGCAAATATATTCATCAACACAATGATAACACGTCCAAAAAAGTAGAAAGGACAAGTTATTTGTAAATTCTTTACAAAATTAATATGTTTGAACTATATGTAAGTTTAACTAATATGTATTGGTTAGTGTGTGTCATGTAGAGCCACAAAATAAGGAAGCTTGATAAGATTATTTATGATCTGAGTGCAGAAGAGCATAAAAGCCTAATGGAAAAATTGTTGAAGGATGAATGAGGTGAAAGAAAAAAAGTATTCAATATGTGTTTTTTTCTTTTGAATTCTCATTAATCATATACTTAAGAATATTAGATAGCACGTTTCAAATAATCTATTAATTCGCATATGTTTAATATTCTACAGGGACCAACAACGAAGGAAAATAATGTTGTTCCAAGAAAACTTTTTATAGAACATGTAAATGATGATGAAATGGTCCTTAGCCCATGTGGAGTGATGTTAGAGGTTATTGAAACTTTTATCCATGATAACACCTACGATTAGTTTGTGAATTATGTTGGTCAAATTAATTAGGGTTTTCAAATCGTCTCAAAATAAAGTTCATGATCATAATGTTTTTGGTCATCATGTCATGATGTGGGGTTCATATAAGTTTATATAGGGTCAATCATAAAAGTTCAATCCCAAAATTCCATGTGTGTCGAGCTTATTTGTTCATATTTGGAATTTTGTTAGTTTTACATAAATCCGTAGCAACTCCAGTTATGTAAACCGAGGGTTTGCTACAAAAGTTCCTGACACTTTCGTAGCAAACTTGTCTCTTTAGTACCTGTCCCACTACGAAATTGCGATGAAGTACACAAATGTTCTTAATGGTGAAGTAACAGTTCTTTTAGTTTAAAAAGTTTAATTGGTCATTCTTATGGTGTGTTATGGATGCACTTTACTAGTCTTTTGTCCTTTCTCCCTATATATTGACACCACATAGCTCCTTGCTGCTAACTCATTCTTTTGTTTTTAGCTTTGCTGCCATCAGCTTCACCTTGTCATAGAAGTTGGTTTTGTATCTCTCACACAGGTCTTGTTGTCTCTAGGTTAGAGTCCACTGATGTCTAGCTCTCTTTAGGTTGATTTGTAGGTGGCAAAAAGGTGACAAGGAGTAACCCTACGTGTTGCAACCATGAAACACAAAAAACAATATAAAGGATGGTTAGTGGTGCATTATGAGCCTGTGAACATGAAATTGTTGGAGGAAGACCCTACCTTTTTTCAAGCATTTTCCAGCGTAGGATGGCTACGTTTTTGTCAAAATCTATAGGGTTTGCATGCATAGATTGCTAGAATTTGTTGTGAACTTCAATGGAACATAAACGAAAGTTGGTCTTCTAAAATTTTCAGTGTCCCTTGAAAAAATTTCCCGTAGTTTAGGAGAAGTGTGTTTTAAAGTATAGAAGATCAAGCTGAAAAACTGTGATGAATTTCTCAAAGAGGAACACAAAAGTATTGATATGACTACAGGCATTCCCGAAACTTGCCTTAAAGAACATTTTTATAAGCTCTTAATGGTCATCTAGAAGTACTTCAGATGTGAAGGTAGATTCAACATGGTGTATATGTATCATTTCATATTTCTACTTGATTTCACAGGTGAGCAGTCCTAGACATTCCATTTTATTTGTTTAGAAGTTTGGGAAAGATGGTAGACAAGGTCCAAGCCAAATTTGATGCAAGTGACACCTCTATTTTTCACCATGGCCTCATTAAAATGTTGGTTGTAGAAGACTTAAGTAGGTTAAACAAAGACTGGCTTACCTTCTTATTCTTCAGTGGTTATGAGTTAGATATTGCCACCCCCTCTAGCAAAACTCCTAAGTCTAAATCACTAACCCCTAAAGAAGAGCAACAACCAGAGGCATAGAAGCAACCAGAGGTAAAGAAAAAAACAAAAGGTAGATCAACCTATAGTAGAGGCTCCCAAAAGCATGAAGAGGATGATGACCAAAAGACAGAGTGAAGAACAAAGTAAAAATAAGGGCAAGCTAGCTAATATCCTAAAGGCTATTGAGATTGAAGAAAGCCCAATTGAGCAGCCTATAGAAGTGACCAAGACTGAAACTAAGAAGAAGATAAAGAGGGCTAAGAAGCTAGACTTCTCACAAGAATAACATGGTTTCATCTTTAGGCCAAGAAAACCTGTTATAAGGTCAATGCAACAAGATGAAAATATGTCAGAAGTGTCTTTGGAAAAAATAGAGCCATCAAAGAAAAAGAAAGGCAAGGAGGTTGTACAAGAAAAAAGCGAAATATAGGTTCTGTAAGAAAAAATAAGAGATGTTAGACAAGAAGTTATTAATTCTAAAATTGAGTTTGAAGAGTGGAAAAAACAGGTGTCAAAGCAGATAGATTTCTATGATGAAACTGCAAATAAATCCAAAAAGATGATAAAGAGCACTTTGCCTTTGTACATGATGTCGAAACACATGTACAAAAGGAAAAATTGGCTACAAGCAGACAGGAAGAAGTTACAAGGACAAGTCATAGCGTTAGAAACTCAAATTTAAATGATCAAGGTTGAGCTCAAAAAGAGAAATCTCAAAATTATTGTTGAAATAGATGTTACTCCTTGAATATGGTAAACCTTTAAATTTTGTGTTTACTATGCTTAACCAGTAATTCCATCCTTATGTATAGTTGAAAAAGGTATTAGGAGTAATAAGGAGGCACTAGAAGCCATGAAAATTAAAAAAACTCAGAATTTTCAAATTTCGTAGAAACTCCCCATAATGAAGTTGAAAATTTGCTACAAAATTGTTGTAGCTTTTCATGGAGGAAAAGGAAAAATAAAAACACAGCAAAGGGAGTTCTAAGGGCATGGATTTAGCTTAAATACATCAAGGAAAACCTTAGAACTTTCAAAATGAACAGAGGGGTAGCAGAAAGGTGTTTTTTGAATTTGCTACTAAAGTTTGCTACGAAACTGCTGAAGACTTTGCTTTTTTGCTACGAAATTGTCAAACCTCTGTTTTTATGCATTTTTGAAGATTTTGGACATCAAACAGCTAGAAAAATAGATAGATTACAAGTCATTAAAGGTGTCCACATCAACTCCTACTTTTCAGGGCGACAAGTCAGCAAGTCAACCAAGCCAACATCCATATGGCATGAGACACATCATCAACTCCAGCTCATTCAGGAAATCAGTTTGGTTCAATAAGCCCTATCAATAGAATTCGATTGAGTTCATTAATGCTAAAAGAGCCCTACTTGTATTCAAATTGTGCAAAATAGAAATCCCGATGTCAAGTAGGATAAGGTCTCAAAACTGTTTGATCGAATCTAGCCCAAGTGGCAGATTTTTGTAAATTAATGATATAATAATGATCTTACTCTATGTATTTGAGTTTCTTGACTCTGAAGGGGTTGATTGATAATGCGAAAAGTTTACCCTATGTAATATTTTGATCTAGTTAATATATATATTGCTGCAACTCTATTTTTATACTTGAGATTCATGTGATGGCTTTATGTGTTTTTACCGTGTTTTCTATGTTGCTATCAGTATTCATAGTATTTTGATTACTTGGAATTCCTGTCAAGTGATCTAATTTCCTTCACTTACTATGTATGCCTGTGAATGTTTATTTGATATCAGTTTAAAATCCAGAAATTCCCCAGCTTCCATTAAACACTGTTGTTTGGCATGATTTTATTGTATTTGACTCCATGCCCAATGGTGGCAGCCATCACATTTTTTTCATCTGTAAAGCAACATAAGAAGAAATTAGAGTTAGTCATCTGTAATAGTTTGAGTTGATTAAAGTGAACTTGATAAGTGTTTGAGAGAACCCTCTCAGATTAGAAGGGCTAACTTCCAGTCAAAGTGGTTTGAAATAGTTATACTGGGTTGAAAGTTGACACAAACCAACTATTTTAACTCAGTGATAACATTTTTGTGTGTATGTCGGGAGGTCGAAAGTTGTATTATCCTAAATGATTCTTTTCAAAGTAGCTGAGCTCTTGAAGGTAGTAGGAGATTAGACATTTCAAGGTTGTACTTCTACTTTGTGACTTCATTGACTTTATCAGCTTAAAGTTGGTTCCCAAGAAGATTTACATGAGGAGCAATTCAGATCCAAATCCACCAAAGATAGTTGATGATCTAGATTAAATTATCAAAGGAATTGGTAGCTCATCAAAATCAGGTACTCCACATCTTTTTAGGTCTTCATCTTTACCCCCTGGAGGTATTAAAAGTTCTAAAGACATAAAATTTTATGAAAAATTTGGGGGAACACTTTTATATATAAATAATAAAATTAATTAATAGAAATTGTCCTAGATATAAAAAGATTAAGGGTAGACACCACAACTATTGTTTCCAAAGAAGATAAAGAAAGGTTTTGGGAAACTGTCACATTAGAATTGTCATTAGAATATGAGTCTTTATAAAAACTATAAGAGCTTGTTCATTTTGACTTCTTATTGAAAAGAAGAGATGGTATCCCTTTACTTGAGTGAAGTTCTTTTATTTCCGAGTTAAAGATCCCTGTAACTCATTTTCCTACAATCACATATGCTTTCACTACCACTCATACTAGTTTGATAACTACCCCATCTGTTGTAGTTTCTGCTAGTACATCTATTGCTGTTACTTCTATAATGGCAGGAGTTCCTCCTCCTCCACCTCCTGTAGGCCCTACTCGATATGCTCCTCTTGTCATACCTGCTAAACTTCATGACCTACCACAAGGATATTCCACTAGAATAAAAACTTTTGGAGCTGAGGAGAGAATTACTGCAAAACAACATGTTGACCAATTTAATGATTTCATAGACTTGGAGGAAGTGGAAGACAAAGATGTTAAGATGATATTGTTTGTACAACGTTTCATTGGTGAAGTCAGAAAATGGTTTAAAGCCTTAACCCCAAGAAGTATACAGGATTGGGATCAATTAAAAGACAATTTCTTAAGGAAATGGGGAAGTAAGGTGAATCGTGTTCAAGAATTGACTGAATATAATAATTTGAAGAAAGAAAGTAATGAATCAGTGCAAGACTTTAAAAAAAGGTTTAACAAAGTGTACAATTCCATTCATTCTCATATAAAACCTCCCCCAAGGGATGCCCAATATTATGCTGAAGATTTTGATTATGAGTTTTCCATTTTGCTAAGAGAGAGAGAATCTGCCACTTTGGCTGACACGAAAAATGAGATGTTAAGGTGGAGGTTAACATGGTTGCAACAAAAAGGTCAAATATTGGGAAAGCAAGAGTAAAGGAGGAAGATCAACCTTCTTCATCTTCAGATGCAAAATTTGATAGCATCATGAAAATCATGGAAAACATTATGGATAGACTAACACTTAGAAATAATCCTCCTGTTGCACAACCATAACCGCAGATAAGAAACCCTAATTCTAGGAGAGTTTAGATTCAACAGAGAACCAGATAACAAAGAAACTAACCTGATCAACAAGTTAGGCCCCCTTTCAAGCAAAATCTATTTGATGATTAAGAAATGCAACCAGAAAATCAAGAAGACATCATACATTGTTTAGATGAGGATGAAATAGGGATGTTTTTAACAAAAGAAGAGCATGATGAATCCAGTAATGACATGTGTACTGATGAAACTGAAAAACAATCAGACTTGAAAGGATATCAACATGCCATTTTTGAGATGCAAAAACAATATAACTTAAGGAATAAGAATGTCCTTGTAGTTGCTAATAAGAATCAACCTAAGAAAGAAGATGGTCCAAAAGATGTTGAACAAAAGAAGGATGCTCATAGGAAATAAATTAGAAAACTCAACCAATTTTTAGCCTTGAAAATGAGATTTCAAAGACAGATTGTTGTCCCCTTTGGAGAAATATTAAGGGTTACAGAATATAGGAATCAATTGTGAAAATGCTTAATCCTCAAGCTGGACCCTAAGATACTCTAAATCTGCAAGAAGATCACTCTACCATTTTCTTAAGGCCAAGAGTAAAAGATGAACAAAATGATGAAGTACCACCATTCTATGTGTGTTTAAATATTCATGACATGACATTACACAATTCTATGTTAGATTTAGGGGCATCTCACAATTTAATTCCAAAGGTCATCATGGAAAGATTGGGCTTGGACATAACTATACCTTACAGAGATTTGTTCTCATTTGATTCTAAGAGAGTTCAATGTATAGGCTTAATCAAAGATGTGGTGATTGGTTTAACTCAAGTCCCTGCTAAAACTGTAGTGATGGGCATAGTTGTAGCATATATTCCACCAAATTTTGGTATGCTATTGTCTAGATCACAGGTTACTAAAATCAAGGGAATCATGCAAATGGACATATCCTATGCCACTATCCATGTTTTTGGTGAGCAAAGAAGATTATATCAAGAGTGCAGAATGGTATATATGGTTAGCAAAAAAGACAAACCTCAAAATTTCTCATTTTATGTAGTGGAAACTGAGTTAGGATCTTCTATTCTTTTCAATGGAATCACTGATGAAACAGAAAATCAACAAACAGAAAATGATCAAGTTGAAGAATTGACAGAGAATTTTGGCGGCACATGAGCTTTGATGGTTCTTCTAGAAGAGATGGAATTGGCGTTGGAATTTGGATATTCAACCCAAGAGATGAAAGTGTGTTTTACTCTTACAAGCTCAATTTTGATTGCACAAATAACATGGCAGAATATGAAGCTTTGGTTTTGGGTTTAGAAGCTTTAAAAAACTTAGGTGCTAAAAATATTTCAGTTTTTGGTGATTCTGAGTTAGTCATCAAACAAGTACATGGAACCTATCAAACCAAAGATGTTAGAATGAGAGCATACATAAATTTAATTCTTGAATTGTTGGAAAATTTTGAAGAACACAATTTTACAATCAGACCTAGAGAACAAAATGGTATTGCAGATTCCTCAGTTGTTTCAGCCAGCCAATTTACAATTCCAACTCATTCTAGCAAAAAATATGAGATTGAAATCAGACATAGGCTAGCCATTCCTGATAACATAAAAAGCTGGAAGGTATTTGATAATGATAAACACTTCAAAGATTTCCTAGAATTGAAAGAAGAGTTTGAAACTACTCAAGTTGACCAGAAAAATATGTTTGTTGAAACCAAAACTAGTATATAAGTCATCTAATTGAAAAACAACTGTATTCCTAGGGGGCTCATTCCTCTTGAAAAAATGCTTGATAGAATGATGTAGCCAAGAATCCTAAGATAAAATCTAATGATGAAGAGGTCGAAACCTATAATCTTGGTACTACAAAAAATACTAAGTGTGTCAAGCTGTCCAAGTACCTTTCTTTTGAGGTAAAAAACAAATATGTTGATTTGATGAAGAGATGCATAGATGTCTTTGCATGGAGTTATACAAATTTGAAAAGTTATGATCCTAGTATCATCCAACATACAATACCCATAAAGGAAAATGAAAAGCCTTTCAAACAGAAGATGATTAGGATTAATCCACTACTTCTGCCATTAATTGAAAAGGAGATTAAAAATTTGTTTGAAGCAAAGATCATAGTTCCATTGAGGTTTTCCAATTGGTTGGCTAATTTGGTACCTATAAGGAAGAAAAATGGAGAGATAAGGATATTTATTGATTTCAGAAACTTGAATAAAGCCTCACTAAAGGATAATTATCCTCTTCCCAAGATGGATCACATACTACAGAACATTTTAGGATCACAAAGGATGTCAATGTTAGATGGTTTCTTAGGCTATAACAAGATATTGGTGCATCTTGATGACAAAAAGAAGACAACTTTTACCACACCCTGGGGAACATTTATGTATTCCAAGATGCCCTTTGGACTATTGGATGGAGGAGAAACCTTTCAAAGGGCCATGGATATTGTATTTGTAGAAGAAAATGACAAATCTATGGTTTTATATTTGGATGACATCACCATGTTCTCAAAGAAAGAAGAGGAACATCTCAAGCACTAGGAAAAGATTCTTCAAAAATGCAAAAAATTTGGTATTTCTTTGAAACCCACGAAAATTGTTTTTTATTTGACAACTTGAAAGTTATTGGGTCATATAATATCAAAGGAAGGGATTAAAATTGTTCCAGGTGGAGTTGCTACTATTCAAAAGATAGACCTGCCCAGTAATAGAAAAGATAGACAAATTTAAGATCATGTGATTTACGCCGAAGAATTTTCTCATAAACTTGATATGGATCACAGAAGCCTCAACTCAACAACAGAAAAGAAATTCAATCTTTTTTAGGCAAGGTGAATTTTGTTAGAAGATTTATTCCTAACTTTGCAGAAATTGTGAAGCATACCACTAAGATGGTTAAGAAGGACTGTAATATTAAGTGGATAGTAAAGGCTAAACATTATTTTGAAGAGATCAAGAAGGATCTTACTCAAGCTACAATACTCATAAACCCTGATTTTTCAAAAGCATTTCTGGTTTTTACATTTGCTTCAGAACATAGAATTACAGGAGTATTGTTGTAGAGAAAACAACAAGGTAATGAAAAACCTATTTCCCTTTTGAGTAGGACACTTAGAAATTCTGAATTGATGTACAACATTATGGAAAAACAAGCTTATGATTTGGTGAAAGCACTCAAATATTTCGAGGTATATGTCATCCATTCACACATTATTGCTTTTGTACCTAATGTTGTAGTAAAAGATATATTAACCCAAGATGATCTAGATGGTAAGAGGAGTAAGTGGATTTCCACTTTGCTGAAATATGATCTAGAGATCAGACCTACAAAATTGGTGAACGGACAAGGACTAGAAAAGCTAATGATTCAATCAAATTTTGATTGTGTAGACATTAATTTTATAGCAAAAATTTGAGATGTGATTGTAGATGAAGAGTTGATTCATATTGAAGAAAAATTCATTATGTCAGAATGGTATAAGGATGTCATTTTTGTTTTAAAGCATCATATAGATCCTCCTGAATTATCAAAACCAAAAGCCAGATTTGTCAAGCTGAAATCTATGAGGTATTGTATCATGAACATAAGTATGTATTGGAAAGACACAGGTGGAATACTTCTTAGCTGTCTACTGGAAGATGAAGCTGAGAAAGTGATTGAAGAGTTTCATAAGGGTGAATGTGGGGGTCATCATATTGGAAATAAAAATTGAATAAAATACTCAAAGCAGGCTTTTACTGACCTTTAATGTGCCAAGATGTATAAAAAGATATTGTTGCTTGTCATGAATGACAAATATTTGATCAAAAGAAAAAGTTGCTTTGATTTCCTTTGAAACCCATATTTGTAGAAGCTCCTTTCCAATAGTGGGGGTTAGATTTTATTGGTGAGATGCATCCCGCATCTTCAGGCCAACATCAATGGATCCTAATATCTACTGATTATTTTACAAGGTGGATTGAAGCAGTCCTACAAGACAAGCCACACACTCAGCAGTCATACAGTTTTTGGAAAATAACATCTTATCTAGATTTGGTTGTCCAATGGAGATCATCACTGAAAACGCTCAAGCTTTCAAATCAAAGAAGCTAGTAAGTTTTTGCAACCTGTACAATATCACCCTTGGTCACTCTACAACCTATTACCCTTAAGGTAATGTCCTAGTTGAGTCATCAAACAAGAGTCTAGTCAGAATTATCAAGATAATTTTGCAGGAAAACAAGAGGTCATGGCACTTGAAACTTAATTTTTCTTTATGGGCTAACATAATTTGTACTAAAAGATCCATATGGGTTTCCCCTTATGAGTTGGTTTGTGGAACTGAAGCTATGTTTCCTAGCTCTCTTGGAGTTCCAATGATGAAATTATTACAAGGATTGGAGGAAGAACCAAATGCAATTCAAAGGAGGATCAATCAACTGTTTTCTTTGCGGGAAAAAAGAGAAGTATACACCAATTATCAACAATCTCAAAACAGAGTTAAAAGGAAATTTGACAGAAAGATAAAAGAAGAAAATTTCAATGTTCATGATGTGTTTTGAAGTGGGAGGCTCAAATTGAAGACAAAGGACATGGAAAGTTTGAGAACCTCTCGAAAGGGCCATATAAGATCTTAGCTTACCATGGGAATACCACATTTATACTGTAGGAAACTGGGATTGGACTAGGGAGAGTGAAAATTTTCTGGGCTCTGACTTGGCCGTAGGCCGGTGGGTGGCATGCGTGCATCCTTGCACCTGCACAGAGATAAAACATCAATATTTAACTCAGTAATTTTGGGTTCCTGCGATAGCTGTTACCATCTCCTTTCGACCTGTCGGCATCTGTTTCCCGTGCGTACGGTCAACTATCCTTCTGGCGGTTTTGGTGGCGTTTCCGTCAATGGACAAGATGGACATTGAAGAGGAGGCCCTTGATTATTCCCTAGATCCGTTCGAGGGAAAAACCATTTTCGGCTATCGTATCCCTAACCCTAACATTGACTGCACTACCCTACCTTACCCGGGTTCATCACCAATTGTCTCACTTCCTGGAACCTCCTCCTTGCTGTGCGTTTCAGATCTCTCTCATTAGAATCAATGGGCCTTGATTGCCCCCCACTTTCCCTCAGCACTCTTGATCTCCTTACCACCATATCGCCTCCTTTGCTTGCTTTCGATCTGCTCCCTACCCATAACCCTTCGCCCCCTCTGTGTTATTCTCCCCTGGTTTCCGCAAACCCTAATACCCTCCCTTCAGGCTGTTTCAACTCACTGGTCATCAAATCAAAAGCTATGACTCATTTGAAGGATGTGGGCATGGATCCATTGACAAAACACCCATCGACACCAAGAACAGGGAAGAGAAATGTCAAGTGCGTGAAATATTTAGCAAATGACCTCACCATTACATTTGGCGAAGATATCCCAATGGGCGAGGTGGTGGATAAGGCCAATAGGGTTCTTGTAGGGCATGTGAGAGGAAGAGCTTACTCAACAACCAAGCTCACAAATTGGGTAAAAGAGATCTGGGGAGGCATACTTCAGGAACTTCCAGAGGTTCAGAGCCCGGCTAGAGGTTGGTTTGCCCTACATTTTTCTAAGGCAGAATATAATGATCTGATACTTGCGAAATACTATCATATAGAGATGGCACCAGTCCTCCTCAAGCGTTGGTCACCACTTTTTGATCCGGAATGGGAGAAAATTGGAGTAGGACCTATATGGGTGCGATTACCAGGCCTTCCTCTATAATCCTGGTCTGAAGTAGTGTTTATTAGGATTGGAAATGCCCTTGGGACTTATCTGGAATATGATAAGACCTATGTACAGAAAAAAACCATGCGCTGACGAGAATTTTGGTACACTTGGACACAAGGGAGGGTTTGGAAGAGAAGATTACCCTGAAGTGGAGGCACTACACCAGAGTATAGATTTTGGATTATGAGGGTGTTCCACTCCACTGTGGAAGGTGGCATAAGGTAGGGCACGTATTCAAGGAGTTCCCTTTGCTCATGAAACCAACAGATCCCCTGGGCTCTCCATCACCTCAAAAAGGAAAAGCTACAGTTTCAGCTTCTCGGATCAGTATCCTGGCTCCAAAACAATTCAACTTGGGTGAATCCTCAAAGGCTGCAGAGGAGACCTAAAAGTCGCCCTCCCCCCATCTGACTCAGGCAAGAGCTACTGCATCTACGGAGTTGGCACAAAAATCAGGTACTACTCCTCTCTTACCCCTTTCCTCTCATTTATCTACATTGTCTCGTTCCGTTGTTTCATCTTTGGATTTTACTTCACCTTTGGCACCTGCAATCACTTGCGAGATATCCATCCCTCCACCCATCATCGCCCCTCCTCCCTTACCATCCATCTGACCCCATCCTCATCGAGGGTCTCAGCCATATCCCATTCAGTATTGCCTCACTCATACAATCTTCACTCATGACACTTACTGGGTCCTGACTCTCAATTTGGGCTAGGTCTAACCTACCCTAGACCTTATTCACAATCTTCTTGAGGGCATAAATCTTTCCTATCAAAGTCCATTTAGAAATCCAGAGCCAAAGTTGCCTCTGGCAAGCAATCCACCATGGAAGTGGTTCTTAGAGAATTGCATACCCCGGGAGGGGTTCCACCATGAAATTCCTCTCCTTTAACTGCAGATGTCTGGCTAGTACCTCCAAACAACTAAGCATTCAGAGGTTGATTGAAAATGAGCCGACAGATATTATAAGGTTGCAAGAGACTTTGGGCAATGCAGTTTCAACTAAGCAAACCCTATCTACCATCATACCTGGGTGGCACCTCCATGCCCTAGATGCCATAGGTAGAGCTGGGGGTTTAGCCATAGGATATAATCTTCGATCCATCAATGTATTTTCCACTTGTGGAGGAGTGGGATTTATAGGAGTGGATCTTTTCTCAGCTGAGCTTGGTGTGACCTTGAGAATCATCAATGTATATGGCCCTTGCCAGTGGAGAGAAGATTTCTAGCAGTTCTTTTTTCAATCAAACATGACATCTATGGATCACATTATTATAGGGGGCGATCTAAATTTCTCCATAGGATATGGGGAATCCTGGGGATCACAAGCCCAAGTTGAACCCATGTCTGATTTCTTCAAGGACAATCTAGACTAGCAGAATCTCACAAATGTCCCCATGAACAAGCCTATGCCCACGTGGAGGAACCACAGAGTAGGGGAAGCAACCCTGGCTAGAAGGCTCGATAGATTTCTGATCAAAATTTCCTTGCTTCAAAGATTATCTAGATACAGACAATGGGAGGGGTCAGGGGGAATATCAGATCATTCTCCTATTTACCTGGAGATTCTTGGACCTGATGCCAAGCCAAAGGCCCCCTTCAAATTCAATCATGTCTGGCTTCAAGATGAGGGATATACTTGTTTAGTCAAGGACTTTTGGACCTCCCACCCTATAACAAATCACAGATCAGCGGCCGAAGGTTTCTTCCACAACTTATCTCAGCTTAAACAATTAACCTTGGCTTGGGCAAAGGAGAAGTAGGCTAAGGATGAATAGTTGATTACAACCATTGAAGCTGAGATGAACAATATGTTGGATGACATAAATCTTAGCTTTACATCAACAGAAGAGAAAGCTAAGTTGATTGAGCTTGAAAAGCAAAAAGACAAGATTCTCAAGGAGAGAGAAGAATCATGGAGACTGAAGAGTACGGCTATTTGGTTAAATTTAGGAGATGATAACACCAAATTTTACCAAAATTTTGCTAAGGGAAGGAATACTGCAAACACTATTTGGAAAATGCCCCTACCTGATGGAGAGCAAGCTGAAAAATTCCAAAAGCTCTCCAGATTGGACACCTACCACTTCCGAAATTTGTTTAGATCTCCTCAGGAAGCCAATTTAGCATATATCATACAAATGGCTGGTTTATTCCCTAGATTTGTGGCGGAGGAAGCTGCGAATGAACTAAATTCTCCTGTCACCCTAGAGGAACTTGAGGGGGTCTTAAAGTGGTTTAAAAAGGACAAAAGCCTGGGTCCAGATGGGTGGACAATCGAATTCTATTTGGAATTTTATGACCTATTGGCCCTAGACCTGCTACAGGTTGTGGAGGAATGTCAATCATCAGGTAGATTGTATAATGCTACCAACTCTACCTTTATCTCTTTCATCCCTAAAACTGATTCCCCCATTCCCTTTAATGATTTCCGGCCCATCTCCCTCTGCAACTCTACCTTTACAAGATCATCACCAAAATCATTGCTAACCATATCAGGCCTATCCTATCTCAGCATATTCTCCCTGAAAATTTTGCTTTTCTTGAAGATCGCCATATACATGAAGCCATTGGTACTGCTCAAGAAGCCATTCATTCTATTTGCATCTGAAGACTAAAAGGTATCATCCTCAAAATTGATTTGGCCAAGGCATTTGACCGAGTGAGTTGGCTTTATATCAAAATGCTTCTTATCCACTTGGGCTTCCCCCACTTATTTACTACTTGGATAATGGCATGCATGTCTACCCCCACCTACAATATTCTCATTAATGGCTCTGCCTCTCTTCCATGATGAAAGAGGACTCAAGCAAGGCTTTCCTCTCTCTCCTATCCTCTTCCTGATTGTCATGGAATTCCTAAGCAGACTCATCTATCATGAAAAGTAGAATGATAGATTATTAGGTTTAAAGATTACTGATCAGTGTTACCTGACTCATCTCCTATTTATGGATGATGTCCTCATCTTCTTGGATGGAATTATTTGTGATTCAATTGCTCTTGAAAAGATCCTTGCCACTTTTTTCAAAACCACTAGTATGATGGAAAATCATACAAAATCCACCATTTCTCAAGAATACACTTCTGCACAAGAGTCTAATTTTTCCTTGCATTGATTCCCTTATAACCCCGACCACTTGACCAGGGCTTCAAATATTTGGGTTTCTGGATCAAGCCTTTGGGACATAAGATATTGGACTTACTTGATCACCAAATTTGAGAAAAAGGATATCCCACTGGAGCCATTTCTTTTTATCCAGGGAAGGAAGGCTGGTGCTTATTGTATCTGTCCTGGAGGTTACCCCAGTTTTATGGATGGTATTAGCCTAGATTCCTAGAGGCATTTTAGCTCGTCTCAAGCAAATATGCTGCAGATACCTTTGGAATGGAGGTTAGGACAAATGAGTCTTTGCGTGGATAAGCTGGGACAAAATTTCCTTGCTAAAAAAATGGGGAGGATGGGGCCTTAAATATCTACCATCCTTTGCTCATGCTCTGGCTACAAAAATGGGATGGACATTACTTACCAAGCATAATCTTTGGACATCCATTTCATTCCACAAATACATCTGGCCCCTCCAAGTCATACATTGGATTAGATTTCCTGGCTGGAATAGAATAGGCATATCATTGGTTTGGAAAGCTCTATTGTGCTCACTCCCCCTCATTCGCAGTCACCTTACTTGGAGAATCAATGCAAGAACCAGTGCTCGCATTGGGATGGACCCATGGACTTGTGGAGGGGGTAGATGTTCTCTCCCATGAGAGCTTATCCGATTACTTAACCAACAGAACATAAAAGTAATTGCCGATATTGTGGACCATGAGAATTCATCCATTCTTACACAAGCTTGGAAATCAGCCGTGCAGCTTAACTTGCCTCCCCACTAGCACCTCATTTGGGATGAATATACTAACGCATTGAGTGAATCTCATATCTGTATCAAGGAAGGCCCAAATGAGCTTATGTGGAGCAAGGCCAAATCTGGTTTCTATTCTCCCAAGGAAGGCTACCTATGTCTGATTCAAAACAAACAACCAGAAATCATACAGAGATGGTGGAAGCTCATTTGGCAATTAAAAAATCCTCCCCGGACTAGACTTTTTTTCTGGTGCATCCTTCAGAATAACATTCCTATAGGGGACTCGCTTATGCACTGATCCTTCTATGGTCCTTATTGGTGCATAATTTTCAAATAGAACACCGAATCGATAGAACATCTGTTACTCTCCTACATTACAACTAAACAAATATGGAAAGACGTGGCTGCTGAGATCAGGTTCACGGGAACATGGGAAGGTGATAGCATATTTGCAACATGGGAAGCCTAGAATAGAGAACATGCAAGAAAAAACCTGCCGTGCCTACCTTTGATCATATGCTGGGCAATATGGCTGGCTAAGAATAAACTGACTTTTGACAATGGCACAATCTGCTTGCAGTCCACTATTGCCAAAATCATTGCATCCTATCATGAACTGCCTGAATACCCCACCTCGCCCGCGTATACCTACTACCCCCGACCCTATAGACCACTCCTCTCCATGGGCATATTTCGATGGGGCTTCTCAACAACATGGATGTGGTGGGGGGGGGGGGGGGGGGTTCATACTATACCTCTCAGAACAACATTACTTCAAAGTCAAGATGGGTCTTGGTGTAAGAGTGAACAACTTTGCAGAACTTATTACTCTTCGACATCTTTTGCACTTTGCTTTATATCATGACTGTAGAGACATACAGATCTATGGTGACTCAAATAATATTATAAATTGGATCAACATGAATACTAGATGTCACGCACACACACTTTTAAATATTATGGATGAAGTAATGCATTTCAAATCTCTTTTTAATTCCATCCTTGTTCATCATATCTACAGGGAGCATAACCATAGAACTGACGGATTATCCAAGGAAACCATACACTTGCCAAGAGGACAGTGGATAATCCAAGAACAGAGGGGTACCTCTAAGTACCAGTACTACCACAGGCCTTATATAGATCAAATCTACCATCAGGTGGATGGTTTCTAAATTTTGTGAATAGCGGCCATATATGATGATGTAGATAACTTAGTTTTATTTATGAACAACACCCTACGAGGTGTAAATATCTTTATATGAACTCTATACAGCATCATCCTGCATGATGATTTTTTGATTTTTGACATAGCCATTCACAAGAATGGAAATGTAGATATTTTGGACATATTAACACAAATCACATATGTTGAACATCATATACTATATGTAATTTTTCACCATATAATGAAAGATTATGATTTTTCGAGTGGAAAAAAAACACATTTATAATACAAGAGATGGATGGTCAACTGTGCAAAGGAGGACCTGCCAATGGAAGTTTTCTCAAGCATTATTCCTCTTGATTCAGTCAACTGGAAGAAACACCATTGTATATATTCCGTTTTTCATTTTCAAATTTCCAAGTGTGGATGATCTCTTCAACAAGTTTGAGCTTGAAGTGAAGGCCATAAGAACTTGGAAATGATATCATCAACTTTCAATAAGGAAACTAGTTTGTTGGTTCTTTGTTGCACCATAGGGGTGCAACATCCCCATTGGAGCCACTGTTATCCATGATAACACCTAAGAATAGTTTTCGAAGTCTGTTGCTCAAATAAACAAGGGTTTTCAAATTGTCTCAAAATAAATTTCATGATCATAGGGTTTTTGGTCATCATGTCATGATGTGGGGTCCATATAAGTTTAAATAGGGTCAATCATAAAAGTTCAATTCCAAACATCCATGTGTGTTGGGCTTATTTGTTCATAATTGGAATTTTGTCAGTTCTACAGAAATCTGTAGCAACTCTAGTTATGTAAACCGAGGATTTGCTACGAAAGTTCTTGACACTTCCATAGCAAATTTATCTCTTCAAATACCTGTCCCACTAGGAAATTGCAATGAAGTACACAAATGTGATTAACAGTGAATTAATGGTTCTTTTGGTTTAAAAAATGTGATTGGTCAGTCTTATGGTGGGTCATGGATGCACTTTAGTAGTCTTTTGTCCATTTTCCCTATATATTGACATTGCATAGCTCCTTGCTGCTAACTCGTTCCTTTGTTTTTAGCTTTGCTTTCATAAGCTTCCCGTTGCCATAGAAGTCGACTTGTTATCTGTCACACAGATCTTGTTATCTCTAGGTTAGAGTCCACTTATGTTTAGCTCTCTCTAGGTTGATTTGTAGGTGGCAAGAAGGTGACAAGGAGGAACCCTACGTGTTGCAGCCATGACACACAGGAAACAATATAAAGGAGGGTCAGTGGTGTGTTATGAGCCTGTGGACATGAAATTGTTGGAGGAAGACCCTACCTTTGTTCAAGCATTTTACAGCGTGGGATGCCTACATTTTTGTCAAAAGATACATGGTTTCCATGCGCAGATTGCTAAAGACTTTGTTGTGAACTTCACGAGAACATAAACGAAAGTTGTTCTTATAAACTTTGTAGTGTCCCCTGACACAATTTCTCGTGCTACAAAGATCCCTAGGTTAGGAGAAGTGTGGTTTAAAGTCCAGAAGATCAAGCTGCAAAATTGTGATGAATTTCTCAAAGAGGAACACAAAAGCATTGATATGACTGTAGACATTCCCAAAACTTGCCTTAAAGAACATTTTTCTAAGCTCTTAATAGTCATCCAGAAGTACTTCATATGTGAAGGAAGATTCAACATGGTGTATCAGTATCATTTCAGATTTCTACTTCATTTCATAGGTAAGCAACCTCTAGACATTCCATTTTATCTATTTAGAAGTTTGGGAAATATTGCAGACAAGGTCCAAGACAAACCTGATGCAAGCGACACCACTTTTTTTCACCATGGCCTCATTAAACTACTGGTTGTAGAAGAGCTAAGTAGGTTAAACATAGATTGTCTTACGTTCTTATTCTTGAGTAACGATGAGTTAGATACTACCACCCCCCCAGGAGAACTCCGTAGTCTAAATCAATAACCCCTAGAGAAGAGAAGCAATAAGAGGTAGAGAAACAACCAGAGGTAGATAAACCTATAGTAGAAGCTTCCATAAGCATCAAGAGGAGGATGACCAAAAGACAAAGTAAAGAACATAGTAAAAAGAAGGGCAAGCAAATTAATATCCTAAAGGCTATTGAGATTGAAGAAAGCACGATTGAGCAGCCTATAGAAGTGACCAAGATTGAAACTAAGAAGTAGAGAAAGAGGGCTAAGAATCTAGTCTTCTCACAAGAAGAACATGGTTTCATGTTTAGGCCAAGGAAACCTGTTACAAGGTCAATGCATCAAGCTGAAAAGATGTCAAAAGTGCCTTTGGAAAAAACAGAGCCATCAAAGAAAAGGAAAGGCAAGGAGGTTGTACAAGAAAAAAGTGAAATAGAGTTTTTGCAGGAACAATTAAGAGAGGCTACACAAGAAGTTATTAATTCCAAACTTGAGTTTGGAAAGTGGAAAAAAGAGGTGTCAAAGCAAATAGATTTCTATGATGAAATTGCAGATAAATCCAAAAATATGATAAAGAGGACTTTGCCTTTGCACAAGATGTTGAAACAAATGTATAGAAGGAACCAATGGCTAAAAGCAGAGAGGAAGAAGTTATAGGAACAATTCATAGCATTAGAAACTCAAATTGAAATTATCAAAGTTGAGCCCAAAAAGAGAAATATCAAGATTATTGTTGAAATATATGCTACTCCTTGAATATGGTAAACCTTTCAATTTTGTCTTTCCTATACTTAACCAGTAATTTCAGCCTTATGTATAGTTGAACAAGGTATTAGGAGTAATAAGGAGGCCCTAGAAACCATGAAAAAAAAAACTAAAAATTTTCAAATTTCATAGAAACTCCCCATAATGAAGATGAAAATTTGCTACGAAATTGTTGTAGCTTTTCATAGAGAAGGCAAACTAAAAACACATCAAAGGGAGTTCTAGGGGCATGTATTTAGCTTAAAAACATCAAGGAAAACCTCATAACTTGCAAAAAGAGCAGAGGGGTAGGAGAAAGGTGTTTTTTGAATTTGCTACTAAACTTTGCTACGAAACTGCTGAAGCCTCTATTTTTCTGCTACGAAACTATCAAAACTTTGTTTTTCTGTTTTTTTTTTTTAAGATTGTGGACATAAAAAAACCAGACAGATAAATGGATTACAAGTCATGAAAGGTGTCCACTTCAACTCATACTTTTCAGAGAGACAGGTCAGCAAGTTAGCAAGGTCAACATCCACATGGCATGAGACACATCATCAACTCCAGCTCATTCAAAAAATCAGTTTGGTTTGATAAGCCCTATCAACAAAATTCGGTTGAGTTCATTAATGTTGAAAGATTCCTACTTGTATTCAAATTGTGAAAACAAAAATCCCTAAGATTTCTCAATACGTGTCAAGTAGGATAAGATCTCAAAATTGTTTGATTGAATCTATCCCAAGTGGCAGATTTTTGTAAATTAATGATATAATAGTGGTCTTACTCTATATATTTGTAGTTTCTTGACTCTGAAGGGGTTGATCAATAATGTGAGAAGTTGACCCTATGTAATATTTTGATCTAGTTAATATATATATATTGCTACAACTTTGTTTTTATAACTGATATTCATGTTATGGCTTTATGTGTTTTTACCATGTTTTCTATGTTGCGATCAGTATTCATAGTATTTTGATTACTTGGAATTCCTGTCAAGTGCTCCAATTTCCTTCACTTACTATGTATGACTGTGAATGTTTATTTGATATTAGTTTAAAAGCCAGAAATACCTCAGCTTCCATTAAACACTGTTGTTTGGCATGATTTTCTAGTATTTGACTCCATGCCCAATGGTGGCAACCATCACATTTTATTTCACTTGTAAAACAACATAAGAAGAAATCATAGTTAGTCATCTGTAGTAATTTGAGTTGATTAAAATGAACTTGATAAGTGTTTTGAGAGAGCTCTCTTAGATTGGAAGGGCTAACTTTCAGTCAAAGTGGTTTGAAATAGTTATACTAGGTTGAAGGTTGACACAACCCAACTTTTTTAACTCAATGATAACAGAAAGGGGGGATTTTTTTTTACAAAACTATGAAGGATATATTGGAATGAACGTATAGACGTATTTTCCACTTACAATACATAAATCAATCCAATAATTCCAAGAACCAAGTTATATTAAAACTATAGGAAGAATTTTGAGAGCAATGGTCAATGAGACCCAGGAGACTTGCAATAGAAAAACATACTAACAACAACAACAACAACAACAAAAACATTTAAAAAGTAATATTCCTAATTAAAATATTTTTTTAAGAATTATATGTATATATTACTACAAAGCATTCATTTATTAATATTAATTTTGTTATATTTAGTTTTCATATATCAACATAAAAATAATTTATTACTTTTTCAGGAAGATTATGAAAATTCCAAAGGATCAATGAGATGATATCTGAAACATGCCAGTAGGAATGTCCAAAAAAATGTACAAGGAGATGATCAAAGAAATGGACATAATTGCATCACAAGAAGATCCATGTGACAACAATAATGTGCTTCAAATGTATGTAATCATTGAACTTTTCTATTAGGTACATATAAACAAATGATTTAGCATTAAACATTAATTTTCAAGTATTTTCTTGCAGAAAAGAAAACAAATTGGAATGCATTCAACACATAAAACAAGATGACAATGAAGAAAATGGTTGATATCAAAATTCGTGAGTAATTGTTAATATTTCCTTATAACAACTTAAGATTTCATTTTTGTATATTTTAAGTTTTTTACAACAACAATCCTTGAATGTCTTCAAATAGGTGCTAACATACAAAGAAAGTCCATTAGCAGAATTGATTGACATTGGGTTAATTATGAGTTGTGAGTATGTTGGGTCCCTATAATACTAGTGATTACCCCATTACTATTGTAGTTGTACCCCTATTAATATCGTTGTGCCCCTATTGTCCCCATATTGTTATTACTATGCCCCATAGAATCCCTCTATTGTTATTTTTGTGGCTTTATATTA
>APFE031234255.1:101843-165663 GCA_000404065.3 Pinus taeda
ATATATGGGGGCAGGCCACCAAGCCCTACACCCCTCCCCAACCACATTGTATGTATATATAATGGCCCAAATGGGCTAGCTGTTTCAACAACTTTCCATTTAATTTTGGGTTGATAGGATTTGAATCCAACCAACCAAGTTGGCTAGATCACCCAAGTGCGGCTACACTACACCATATTTTAACAATCTGCCAAACCAATGGAACCCGACAAACAAAATAATTTGTTTGTTAGTCAAATTAGGTAGCGGGCGGGTTTTGAACCTGGATCACCCATGCCAAATTCAACGTATCCTCTAATGGGCCAACAACCCCAACGTTGATATTAACGCCACCCATAATATATTTAAACTATTAGAAAATTATATATTATAGAGCAATGGAAAATATTGTAGAAATATAAACACAGAAAATGCATTAAAAAGAGAGACACAGATATATGTGGTTCACCTAATTTGGGCTACTTCCATGAAGAAACAATCAGTCCTACCTTTTATATTATCCAACAAAATGAAGAGATACAACCTACAAAAGATCCATTGCAGTTCCCTCTTCGCTCTCACACAATCTCCTCTCTTTCTCGCTCATAATACACATATACATAGCTGCAATACAATTCCCTCATATATAGCGAGGGGTTTCCTTCTAGGAAAAAAACCCTAAATTAAACATAACTTCTATTGTCAGATTTCTGCCTAATGAATGGACCATATTGACTACGAAATTACATGGTATCTCATACAAAATCCTGGTGCGTCTGAAAAATAAATACGCACTATTGCGTTATATTACCTAAAAGAAACATATGACAAGATTTTTTTGCATGGCTTGGTGCCTTTTCTAAATAGTAGAGCATCGGGGCATTATAATTTTCAAGCACCGATATTGTTTTCATTTAACACCCCAACACATTGTAAATCTTAAAGAAACAATGCTTTCTTCGAACCAACACCTCAATGCATTATTCAAATTAACAACATCAGTCCTTTTATATTAGTAGCACACCGTTATTTTATATAAATCATAAGAACAAATGCTATAAATTTTTAAAAAGTACCAATTCTGCAAGATTTTTTTTCCTACCCTGGTGTCATTCCTAAAAAGTACGACCTTAGGCATTTGTTAAAGAGATAACCACCAGGTTGGTATACTTTTGAGACATCGTTGTTGTTTGCATTCAACACCCCATTGCATGGTATTGTAGATTGTCTGGTCCAGTGCATTTTTATTATTAAAGCATCAATACTTTTATAAAGATGATGCACCAGTGCTCCAAATGTTTGTTTCCATTCCTGGTGCTTTTAGAGTAGCACACTAGTTTTTTTCCATTAAGTGCACCGCTAAGAAAACATCTGCTAAAACCTTCAGGTGCCCAATTTTTTTTAATTGTGATGATGTTTAGTTATCAACTCCACTAAAACGCCCGCTACCACAAATAAATGTTGTAACAAAGATTTTTTTTACAATTTTTACAAATTTTATAACACTAAAAACCTCCATTATAACTTTCCCTAGAAAATATTTTCCTTTATTATAATGGAAAAAATAATATATTATTTTATACTTTTATACATGTCCTAACTAATATCTATACTTAATCTTAAGTAGTTCTAATTAACGATGGAAGTGTTCATTGTATCCTTACTAAGAATGTGAAACAAACACTCAAAATATCAAATTTAGAAACTTTATAGAGCCATGTTTCATTATGCCATGTTTTTGTGCAGTGATGAATACAAATAGTATATGTAAAGAACAAATAGTATATATGAAGTTTTCAAATACACTGAAAGAGAAAGAAACGTTGGATGGTTATATACAATGATATTTTGGTTTCATTATAACTACTATAAAATGGTATTGGTTTCTCATATTAGAGTGCCAATATAACTAGTGATTGCCCTAGATGTAAAGAGAGGCCGGTAAAAATAGAAATGTTAAATTGAAAGAATTGTATTTTGGTTCAAAATAATAAATATTATAATAATTCAATCATTTAAACTAAACCTAGTCAATAAATTGCCCAAAATAAAATAAATCTTTAATCAAAATTATACAAATTATTATTCTTCGTTTCTACCATTCCATTACAGCTTTGCCACATATATAAAGATACACAAAGTAAAGTATTGAAACATAAATATATATTCTCGTAATAACTTTTAGTTATGAAAATCCATTTCAAAACCCATTCTAAACCATTCCATTACAGCGCTGTCACATATCATAACCCATCCCATCGTATACCATTCCATTACAACTCTGCCACATATATAAAGATACACAAAGTAAAGTATTGAAACTTATCACCACTCTAACTGACTTAGTTATCATCTTGAAGTTTGGTCCCTCAACGCTTCGGAAAATAAGGCACAGATGGGTAGGGTTTAGGGGTCTCTACCATGCCAAATTGGGTGTAGTGGTGATTTCTAAAAAGATAAAAAAAAAAAAAAAAAAGAAAGAGGAAATCAAAATGGCTGCTTACTAAACTGATCTCCTTGCCGGTAACCTCTCAGTCATCTTTGGCAGGTACTCACCCTGTGCAAACATGGTGACAATGCATCAAGGCTATCTTTGGTCATAGAAAGTCGGTTCCCCAGTGTTCGGGGTGGTGGTGGATTTTTTCTCTCCTTAGTGCAAGGGAGGAGAATACGAAAACGACAATGGTGGATCAACAAGAGTGGCGGCATAATGAGGAGGTTCATTTTAAAAAATTGAAAATTAACGCAGACTGACGTTCATGATTCCAGTGTCCGCGTACCATGGGTACAGGCTATCCTTATTGCACTTCTAGTTTCTTATTTATTCTCGTTTTGTTCTTCTTTATTCTGGTTTTGTTTGTTCATGAATCTACACTTAGAAGGGTAATATCTTGTACAAGAGTGATTTGTTGTAACCACGGAGTTATGTTTGGTCCTTCGGCTTTAAAATCCAACATTACTCAGAGTGTATGGATATTGTTCTCATACAATTTATCTACCCACTCACCAATATTAGACCACAATCCGCAAACAAATAAACCAAACTGTTTCATGGAAAGAATCAAATAGTCCATTTGTAACACCCCAAAGCAAAAACCCCATTTCACCACTCAACTTTCCAAAATCTTTTTCAATAAATTGCTGACAAAAAAATTGAATGCTTACTTTCAATGCATCATAAGATCTGTTCACGTTTTTCATCCTGTAACTCAAACCTTGAAAACGATAACAAATTCAATCTAGCTTGCATAAAAAATAAAAGCTCAGCGGGCGCTTACATTGAAGTTACATATGAAATAGAGTTTCCAGACAGGGTCGAATTGTAGTCACCGCCTGAAAAAAAAATATATGCCTTGGCAATCGAGAGAGGATCTAGTTTATTGTAAACCAAGAAACTGCCTCAGCACATTTCACTGAAGAGATCTTTGTCCATATATTTGGATTTGCAAGCACAATCCACTTGGTTCTGCACTTGGGTCTGCACATTTTTCTTTTGTGCTTTTGGCTCCCATGTTACTTTGAGCTTTATTTCTATCAGATTTTGTGCAACTATTTTTAGTTATTTATATATTTTGCAATATGATGCCATTTTGAATACAAAGACGTCAGGTTTATATATTTTGCAATATGATGCCATTTTGAATACAAAGACGTCAGGTTGAATTGTAAGTTGTAGTGACCACAGTAGACCTCCAAGAAAAATAGGTTATTTATTCCAGATTTCTTTCATCGAACTAAATCAGAATGTTTTATATAAATTTGATTCCCGAACAGTTAAAATAGGAAAGATACAGATAGAGCCATAAATAGCTATTATTTCCAATATGTCGGGAATCTGTAACTGAGAAAAGCATTCGAACAGGAGGTAGTCTTTAGAGAAAACAAGCAAACAGTCCAGGAAAAAAAAACAACTAAAATAAATATATGATCGAGGGATGCTTGCCAGATGTCAATAGGAGAATTTCCTACAACTATTTTTAGTTATTTCTATATTTTGCAATATGATGCCATTTTAAATACAAAGACGAGAAGGTTGAATTGTAAGTTATAGTGACCACAATAGACCTCCAAGAAAAATAGGTTATTTATTCTAGATTTCTTTCATTGAACTAAATTAGAATGTTTTATATAAATTTGATTCCCAGACAGTTAAAATAGGAAAGATATAGAAAAAGCTGTAAATAGCTATTATTTCCAATACGTCAGGACTTTATAACTGAGAAAAGCGTTCGAACAGGAGGTAATCTTCAAAAAAAACAAGCGAACAGTCCAGGGAAAAAAACAACTAAAATGAATATATGATCGAGGGATGCCTGACAGATGTCAAGAGGAGAATAAAAGTGTTGACGACGGAAGTGATTCAATAGAAAGGCCTATCGGCCTAATTAGAAAAAATACCTATCAAGCTTATATAAGGAAAATAATTTTGAAATATGAAATAAATTTAAATTAATCTTATGCGCTACATGTTTTTAGATGGATTAATTCAATGTTTTACTTAATCCTTTTGCTTTGACTCTACAGGTGTTCTTTAAAGTGGGACAAGTGAGAAAGGAGTGGCGAAAGCTTTATCAAAGGAGAGAGGAAACAAGTAAGGAGCCAAGCGAAAGACTGAGGTTGGTACTCTACTTCTCTCTCATCTATCTCTCACAAAGGAAAACATAAGTAACTTTAAATTGTTTGTTTCTAAGATAGCTACCCATCTTAGTGGGACTAGCAGCTCTGAATGGACATTATTTTTCTTGATAACAATCACCCCTTACTTCAGAATCGACAGCTGAGGTAATTTTTTTATTATCATTCTTCAGTTTCATTTTCACATGATGTTATTTCTGTTGGAAGCCTTGAAGTACCCATTTTAGGAACCAGCCTAAGACTCCTTACTAAGATGGGATACGTTGAAGGAGATTTCTCAAAGGTAGTAGAAGCTTCCAAGGCATTTTAGAAATCATCAAGGAAAGAGGATGATTGAAACACAACACAATCCTCCCATGACAGTGCACATTGCAGAGGAAGAGCTAAGGCAAGCTCTCATCGCCAGGATTGCACCAAAGACAACCAAGAGAGGTACAACAAGTCTCAGTTTTCTAAATTTCATTTTGATTGCAAGCATATTTTGAATGATGAACGAAAATCATGAAATAGAAAACCATGTAGTTTTTGGTGGCTTGCATAGTCACATGGTTGTCGAGTGCTGGAAGAGAATGGAAGTAAGGAAGATGATGAGACGTGAAAGCCTTCTCCACATCAAGGAAGGAAGAATGTAAAGTAGGTATGGAGGAAGAAGAGTATTTGCAGTCATTGCAATAGAGATAGACACCAAAGAGCCACATGTTGGAGGCTACATCCATAGAAGCATCTCAAGGAAAAAGCGTCCATTTAGGAACCAATTGGAAAAGATGTTCAACAAGTGAATCTGCCACAAGGAGATGACCCATTCACTTTGATGAGTGAGACATGGTTATACTAGATGTATTAGCTTGTCATGGCTGCATCTTTTAAATCATGTTTTGTGATATAATTGTAAAAGTGATGATGTGGTTTCGATCACTTATTAAAGCAACTGATATTTTTGGCCTCTCTTTGTCTGATAAACTCTAGGAAAGTATGGGGATGCTTGGGTCATAATTGGTCATGTAATTGAACATGTAGTTTGAAAATATTGTACTATAGGTTTGCATAGGAGACATGTGTCGGTTAATCACTTATGGTTCCTAAGAACAAAGGTGAAGGAGAAGGAAGGGTGGACTATCAAGGCACTTGTTGTGTAGAAAAAGGAGTAAAATAGATTGCAGACTATGTTCATGCTTTTGGAGGACCAATAACTCCTCAGTGGAGAGGAATGGTCCAAATGGCTCTAGAGACACTCAAAGATCCAAGAGGGCTCATGAAAATCTCAAAAATAAAAGTTGTTGGATTGAAGTGAGACTATTTTCAAATCAAAGAGCTCGTCGCAATATTTCTAATGACACAAACAATACCTCAATCCGAGTTTGTATGTGAAAGTTATGGCTAGTCAACGTTTTGGTCAAACTAGGCCCATTGGCAGCCAATAACAAGGTGCCAATTTGGCACTTCACGGTGACAATTTCTGGTAGTTGGAAAAGGAAAATTTCTTTTCTACTTAATTTTTTTTATAACCCTAAAAACACACATGGTTTTTTGAATAATTTTATTTTAAAAATTAATATATATATATTATATATAATATTTATATAATATAATATATATATATATATTATATAATATATATTATATTTATATATATATATTGATATATGGGGGCAGGCCACCAAGCCCTACACCCCTCCCCAACCACATTGTATGTATATATAATGGCCCAAATGGGCTAGCTGTTTCAACAACTTTCCATTTAATTTTGGGTTGATAGGATTTGAATCCAACCAACCAAGTTGGCTAGATCACCCAAGTGCGGCTACACTACACCATATTTTAACAATCTGCCAAACCAATGGAACCCGACAAACAAAATAATTTGTTTGTTAGTCAAATTAGGTAGCGGGCGGGTTTTGAACCTGGATCACCCATGCCAAATTCAACGTATCCTCTAATGGGCCAACAACCCCAACGTTGATATTAACGCCACCCATAATATATTTAAACTATTAGAAAATTATATATTATAGAGCAATGGAAAATATTGTAGAAATATAAACACAGAAAATGCATTAAAAAGAGAGACACAGATATATGTGGTTCACCTAATTTGGCCTACTTCCACGAAGAAACAATCAGTCCTACCTTTTATATTATCCAGCAAAATGAAGAGATACAACCTACAAAATATCCATTGCAGTTCCCTCTTCGCTCTCACACAATCTCCTCTCTCTTTCTCGCTCATAATACACATATACATAGCTGCAATACAATTCCCTCATATATAGCGAGGGGTTTCCTTCTAGGAAAAAAACCCTAAATTAAACATAACTTCTATTGTCAGATTTCTGCCTAATGAATGGACCATATTGACTACGAAATTACATGGTATCTCATACAAAATCCTGGTGCGTCTGAAAAATAAATACGCACTATTGCGTTATATTACCTAAAAGAAACATATGACAAGATTTTTTTGCATGGCTTGGTGCCTTTTCTAAATAGTAGAGAATCGGGGCATTATAATTTTCAAGCACCGATATTGTTTTCATTTAACACCCCAACACATTATAAATCTTAAAGAAACAATGCTTTCTTCGAACCAACACCTCAATGCATTATTCAAATTAACAACATCAGTCCTTTTATATTAGTAGCACACCGTTATTTTATATAAATCATAAGAACAAATGCTATAAATTTTTAAAAAGTACCAATTCTGCAAGATTTTTTTCCTACCCTGGTGTCATTCCTAAAAAGTACGACCTTAGGCATTTGTTAAAGAGATAACCACCAGGTTGGTATACTTTTGAGACATCGTTGTTGTTTGCATTCAACACCCCATTGCATGGTATTGTAGATTGTTTGGTCCAGTGCATTTTTATTATTAAAGCATCAATACTTTTATAAAGATGATGCACCGGTGTTCCAAATGTTTGTTTCCATTCCTGGTGCTTTTAGAGTAGCACACTAGTTTTTTTCCATTAAGTGCACCGCTAAGAAAACATCTGCTAAAACCTTCAGGTGCCCAATTTTTTTTAATTGTGATGATGTTTAGTTATCAACTCCACTAAAACGCCCGCTACCACAAATAAATGTTGTAACAAAGATTTTTTTTACAAATTTTACAAATTTTATAACACTAAAAACCTCCATTATAACTTTCCCTAGAAAATATTTTCCTTTATTATAATGAAAAAAATAATATATTCTTTTATACTTTTATACATGTCCTAACTAATATCTATACTTAATCTTAAGTAGTTCTAATTAACGATGGAAGTGTTCATTGTATCCTTACTAAGAATGTGAAACAAACACTCAAAATATCAAATTTAGAAACTTTATAGAGCTATGTTTCATTATACCATGTTTTTGTGCAGTGATGAATACAAATAGTATATGTAAAGAACAAATAGTATATATGAAGTTTTCAAATATACTGAAAGAGAAAGAACGTTGGATGGTTATATACAATGATATTTTGGTTTCATTATAACTACTATAAAATGGTATTGGTTTTTCATATTAGAGTGCCAATATAACTAGTAATTGCTCTAGATGCAAAGAGAGGTCGATAGAAATGTTAAATTGAAAGAATTGTATTTCGGTTCAAAATAATAAATATTATAATAATTCAATCATTCAAACTAAACCTAATCAATAAATTGCCCAAAATAAAATAAATCTTTAATCAAAATTATACAAATTATTATTCTTCGTTTCTACCATTCCATTACAGCTCTACCACATATATAAAAATACACAAAGTAAAGTATTGAAAAGTATTGAAACATGAATATATTCTCATAATAACTTTTAGTTATGAAAATCCATTTCAAAACCCATTGTAAACCATTCCATTACAGCGCTGTCACATATCATAACCCATCCCATCGTATACCATTCCATTACAACTCTGCCACATATATAAAGATACACAAAGTAAAGTATTGAAACTACCGAGTATTATCACCACTCTAACCAACCTAGTTATCATCTTGAAGTTTGGTCCCTCAACGCTTCGGAAAATAAGGCACAGATGGGTAGGGTTTAGGGGTCTCTACCATGCCAAATTGGGTGTGGTGGTGATTTCTAAAAAGATTAAAAAAAAAGTAAGTAAGAGGAAATAAAAAAAGCTGCTTACTAAATTGATGTCCTTGCTGGTAACCTCTCAGTCATCTTTGGCAGGTAATCACCCTGTGCAAACATGGTGACAATGCAGCAAGACTATCTTTGGTCATAGAAAGCAAGACTATCTTTGGTCATAGAAAGTCGGTTCCCTGGTGTTCAGGGTGGTGGTGGATTTTTGCTCTCCTTAGTGCAAGGGAGGAGAATACGAAAACGACAATGGTGGATCAACAAGAGTGGCGGCGTAATGAGGAGGGTCATTTTAAAAAATTGAAAATTAACGCAGACTGACGTTCATGATTCCAGTGTCCGCGTACCATGGATACAGGCTATCCTTATTGCACTTCTAGTTTCTTATTTATTCTCGTTTTGTTCTTATTTATTCTGGTTTTGTTTGTTCATGAATCTACACTTAGAAGAGTAATATCTTGTACATGAGTGATTCGTTGTAACCACGGAGTTATGTTTGGTCCTTCGGCTTTAAAATCCAACATTACTCAGAGTGTATGGATATTGTTCTCATACAATTTATCTACCCACTCACAAATATTAGACCACAATCCACAAACAAATAAACCAAACTGTTTCATGGAAAGAATCAAATAGTCCATTTGTAACACCCCAAAGCAAAAACCCCATTTCACCACTCAGCTTTCCAAAATCTTTTTCAATAAATTGCTGACAAAAAAATTGAATGCTTACCTTCAATGCATCATAAGATCTGTTCACGTTTTTCATCCTGTATCTCAAACCTTGAAAACGATAACAAATTCAATCTAGCTTGCATAAAAAATAGAAGCTCAGCGGGCGCTTACGTTGAAGTTACATATGAAATAGAGTTTCCAGACAGGGTCGAATTGTAGTCATCGCCTGAAAAAATAAATATGCCTTGGCAATCGAGAGAGGATCTAGTTTATTGTAAACCAAGAAACCACCTCAGCACATTTCATTGAAGAGATCTTTGTCCATATATTTGGATTTGCAAGCACAATCCGCTTGGGTCTGCACATGTCCATTTTTCTTTTGTGCTTTTGGCTCCCATGTTACTTTGAGCTTTATTTCTATTAGATTTTCTGCAACTATTTTTAGTTATTTCTATATTTTGCAATATGATGCCATTTTGAATACAAAGAGGTGCAGGTTGAATTGTAAGTTGTAGTGACCACAGTAGACCTCCAAGAAAAATAGGTTATTTATTCCATATTTCTTTCATCGAACTAAATCAGAATGTTTTATATAAATTTGACAGACAAAGCCATAAATAGCTATTATTTCCAATATGTCGGGACTCTGTAACTGAGAAAAGCATTCGAACAGGAGGTAGTCTTTAGAGAAAACAAGCGAACAGTCCAGGAAAAAAACAACTAAAATAAATATATGATCAAGGGATGCTTGAGAGATGTCAATAGGAGAATTTTCTACAACTATTTTTAGTTATTTCTATATTTTGCAATATGATGCCATTTTAATACAAAGACGAGAAAGTTGAATTGTAAGTTATAGTGACCACAATAGTTATTTCTATATTTTGCAATATGATGTCATTTTGAATACAAAGACGAGAAAGTTGAATTGTAAGTTATAGTGACCACAATAGACCTCCAAGAAAAATAGGTCATTTATTCCAATTTCTTTCATTGAACTAAATTAGAATGTTTTATATAATTTTGATTCCCGGACAGTTAAAATAGGAAAGATATAGACAAAGCTGTAAATAGCTATTATTTCCAATACGCCGGGACTTTGTAACTGAGAAAAGCATTCAAACAGGAGGTAATCTTCAGAAAAAAAGAAAAAAACAAACAAGTGAACAGTCCAGGGAAAAAACAACTAAAATGAACATATGAATGTCAAGAGATAATAAAAGTGTTGACGACAGAAGTGATTCAATAGAAAGGCCTATCGGCCTAATTAGAAAAAATACCTATCAAGGTTATATAAGGAAAATAATTTTGAAATATGAAATAAATTTAAATTAATCTTATTCCTTTTATGTAGTTTATGTTTTTTTACAATGTATTAAATTGTTAAGTGCCTTGGAGTCTGTTTTTGTTTTTATTATTTAGTTTGATCATTTTTATAGTATATATGAAGTTTTCGAATACACTAAAAGAGGGAAATGTTGGATGGTTATAGACACTGATATTTTGGTTTCATTATTCGCTACTGATAAAATGATATTGGTTTCTTAATTTTAAAATGATATATATATATATATATATGAATGAAGTAATGAAATTATTTTCATTATAAAAAGTCATATAATTATAAAGGTTTTTTTTATATTAAAATGTAATGATATAAGGAAATATATAATGTCAAAATAATTAATAAAGATTTTTATATTAGAAGGATGCAATATATAGAAATATATAAGTACTTAAATTATATTTTCATTATTAAAATTTCAAACATAATTATAAAGAAATAATTTTGAGTACTAAATTTATTATTATTATTATTATTATTATTATTATTATTTCAACAAACGAGTTTTTTGTCATTGCTTAGACTTTAACTAGAAACCTTCAATGTGCTAGACTAAAATGATAACTAGTTATACAACAATAATATGTTTCTTATCGAAAATGACTAGTTATATTCTTCATCCAAAGAGAAACAACCATTTTAATGACTTGTCATGTAAACTAAATCCACAAAATATGTAGTGCAATGAAGTGTAACAATCATTTCATTGAAAAACAAACTATAGTAAGCCTAACTCTCTAACCAATTGAGCTTATAGGTCAGTTGATATATAGCAAAGAGTGTTTAAATGTGTATCATATTGAAATTTTTCTCCAAGCAAAAAATCAAATGGATCTACAACCATTCGATATTTGTTGGATATAACACCTTTGGATGTTGTTGTCAATATTTCTACTCAAGTGTTGCACTAATTATGGATACTTCATGCAAAGGGGCAAACACACATGAATTTGAGAGCTCAAATTCCAATAACAAGCAACCTACTAGGGTGAAAAATGGATAATTGATTTACTTGTAGTTGTAAATTTAAATTGTGGATTCAAGATTCAATTAACAACTGCACTTGGAAGGGCAATAAGAACAATGTAAAATGTGTTTGTTCTAAATAGTTAAAATCTAGAGGTGAAGACGTAACTTCAATGGAATTGTTGGTATGTTTTTTGTGTAGTGTAATGATGGTCACTAAAAAGTTTTATAGATACACTATAAAATGTGTTTGTTTTAAATACTGAAAATGTAGATGTGAAGGCATAACTTCAATGGAATGGTTGGTATGCTTTTTGTGTAGTGTAATGATGGTCACTAAAAAGTTTTATAGATTACAATTTGATTGCATGATGCAAGGGAACTCCAACAAGACTTTAATTTTGGCAACCTATTGTAGCAATTTTGGCAATGTAGCAGTGTAATTTGACGTTATAATCTCTAATAATAACTTAAGCAAATAGAAAATTGTAACAATGTAATGCAAGTGAAACAAATGCATTATTTTATTGTGTTTGTGTGTAGTTAACCATATGTAACCATGGTTTACAATGGTTGAGTATAACTAACTATGTTTTCCCATGGTTGAATATTGTTGGACATGGTTGAACATAGTTGACCATGTTTGACTATGATTGACAATGTTTAAATATGGCTGAACATAGTTGACCATGTCTAAGTATGATTGGCAATGTTTAAACATGGTTTATTTTGGCGAACCATGTTATTTACCATGGTTGACTATGGTTGGACATGGTTGAAAATGGTAAACATATTTGACTATCATTAACTATGACTAACTATGATTGACCATGTTCACTATAGTTGAGCATGGTTAGATTACTTAATAATTGTATCATATTCAAACATTTATCTTGGCTAACTTTGTTGAATTTGTGTCCTCAATGTTTATGTGGCATCGCGATGTTAAGAAAGAGTTATCTCACATTGATTTTGGTTGACTTTGGTGCCCCATGGTTAACTATGGTTAATCGTGTTTGACTATCATTGACCATGGTTAATTATAGTTGACCATTTTTTAACATGTTTGACTATGTTTTAACATGAGTAACCATAATTAACCACGATTGATTGTGATTGACAATGTTTAGATATGGTTGACTAGTGTTTAACCATGGTTAACTATGTTTGGACATTGTTGGCTATGGTTAATATATTTGTCTGTGATTCAGCATTGTTGACAACGGTTGTTGGTGTTTAACTATGGTTAATTATGGTTAACCATGTTTGAATACAATGAACAATAGTTAAATACATTAAACCATTTAAAACTAGGGTTGACTATGTTTGACCATTGTTAATCATAGTTTGGAATGTTTCACAAGGTTGATTATAATTAACCATGTTTGGATATGATTAGTGATGGTTGACCATGTTCTACTATAGTTAACCATGTTCGATTATGGTACTTATGGTTGATCATATATGAAAATGTTCTTTATGGCTATATATGGTTGACTTGGTTAAGTATGGTTGGAAATGGTTGACCATCATTCAAAATGGTTGAATAATGTTAATTATAATAAAGGATGTAGATATGGTTTGAACATAGGTAACTATGATTAATAAAGTTTAAAAACCTTGATTTTGTGTTCCTATTTTTTTATCTCTTTGGAAATATGTCATTCATCGACGTAAGCTTTCATACTTTGGAAAAAATATGGAAAAATAGAAAAATGGTGATTCGAGTGGAAATTGGTATCCATCCATGGTATTCACCCTATGGTATTCAAGGAGATTGATATTAATAGTATATTTAGTGTTTCCTTGAATTCCATGGGTGGATATTGTTACCCACTAAAAGTGGGTGACCCCAGGGAGAAAATTTTCTCCTATTCATCTCTTTGAGATAGTATCCAACAACCCTTGATGGCCATTGGGTAACCGATGTGATGTGTCATTCATAGCTTCACCACTTGCGCAAGTCAAGAGCACATGTTTGAAGGTAGGCTTTTGATCAAAAGGTATTGTGGTAGCCCTAGGCTAATGTTGGAAACACTATTTAATACTAAGAGTGCGGTGAATCAATCTTATGGCTAATTTTAAATTTCATGCCAAATTATATTTATCATTCATTCTTGGTAATCATTATGTGAGAAAAAACCATAATAACATGTGTAGAAAATGAACACATCTCATAAACATACATGAAAAAAAAACATGAGTAACAATCACATGGAACACAAACAATTTAACATGGAAACCTAAAAGGGAAAAACCACCAGTCTTTGTTATTGTGATGTAATCTCAGCTCCTACTTTGTTACATCATCTCTCTTTGTGAGCTACCATTCACAGGAAGCACCAACTCCCTTAGATTGTTTTCTAGAATCCACTAGCAGGAAGCCCCAACTCCCTTCTTTGTAGACACCTAATCACCATGAAGCACCAACTTCATGGATTTATGCAAGTACCCACTTGCAGGAGGAGCCAACTTCCAATCTATCTTCATAAACCCACTAGATGGAAAATCCAACTCCCTGCTTTGTAGGCTCCAACCCATATTCAATAAGGAAATTATTTTCTCTTTGTCATGGCACCCACTTGGCTTGATTTTAGCTTTGCGTTCACCAACTTGACCCTCTTTCCTCAATCCTTTAATTCTTTGTTCCCCTCAGCAAACTTCACTTCATTCAGTCCATGCAACACTCAATCAACTCCTTAAAACAACATACTCTATTTAACATTTGGCCCTCTTACAGTCTGCAAGGCAACAAAACTTGGCCTTCTTCACACAAGCACACTCACGCTCATTCAACTGCTTTCTCTTACAATGTTGCACGCTCAACACATTGTTGAAATTCCCCACAACTCACAACAATGTTGCCTACCACTTGTTGCATTATTGCAATCCATGGTTTTGTTCCTCTATTACACAAAGAGTGATGTTGGAACTTCTGTGCATCACTCTGCTTGATTGTTCTCTCAACATGGCTCGCTATGCCTGGGACACAATTACTTGTTCATGGCATGGATTTCTAGGCTCTATCTTCATGATTTTGCAGCTTAGTCCTCCCTTACTAGAACCATCAGAGTGGGCTCCATTTACTCAAACAACATACTTACGCGTGGTCTCCATTGCTACTTTTTACAACATACAAGACGTTGAGGAGAATGTTCTACAACATGCCATTATAATCCTTAATTTCTTTGTATGGCTTCCCATGTTGTGATTGAATTGTTGTAATTTGCTTAAGTTGGCTCGCCTTTATTGTGGACAAGGCTCCATTAATTTGTTCTTCGGATCATGGTCCTCACTGCACTGATCAAATGTTCTTTACCATTGCCATTGAATTCAACAAAAAGATTTAATAGAGTTATCAAACTCTAGTGAACCTACAAATATGGCATAACAACCAAATATAGAGGGATATTGCCAAATATGTTGTCAACCCATTCATACCACGAGTGATAATCCCTCAACACTTTACATTCATCCCAAAGGCGTTATGATAACCCTAAGGCCCTTTTAAACTCCCCACAATGCTTTTTCATTGTAAGAAGGCCAATGGCCCTTCATCACTTAACACAAAAAAAAACCGCACAAAACTAAGACCTCAGCACCCATTAAATCACTTGACATATCTAGTATTTGTCGTGAAATTTGTGACCCTAACCCCATCACCTTGAAAATTGTTTTGATGTGCCTTTGATAAATTTTATGGTATAAATGTTGGGGTTATGTGTCCTTGGTGGACCCACATGTCATACCTCCTAAGATTTCCATTGGTTCATTCTGCCAGCTCTGTATCGTTTGCGCCCATGTGCCATGCCGCCCTAATGGTCCTATCCCTGGAAATTAACACTTGCACCTCATTTTGAAATTGTCAAGGTCAATCTGTCAGGGTTATGTGTCCTATGGGGTTGCCCCACTCTGATGCCTTGTGCCAATCAATTAACTTCCAGGGTTACATGTCCTAGCCATTGTGCTTACTTGTATGCCATGTCATTTGCCACATCTTTGTTGGGCCCATGCCACCTCCCTACTCTACTTTCCAGCTTGTCCTGGGACTTTGTCTCCTTGACAATTTCTTATGGAACTAATTCAAATACCTTTGTGGTGCCTCAATTCAAAACATTAGGGCGGGGTGACATCACACCTACATTAGATATGTGCTAATTGTCTGCCACCATTGCACACACCCATCTACTACTACCACGTGTCATTTCTTGAGAGGACCACATGTAAGACATTTTTTCCCACTTGATCACCTGAAAGTGCCACATATGCATGCCACATGTCACTGTCCTAAACTGCCACATAACCCTAGGATTTTAAGCTACTAAAGTCATGTTGACATCATCCCTGGCTTTTACACCTTTGATGTTATCATCCCACCATGGCTCCACCAGTGCTCCACATTATCTGGGGTCGCTAATCATATCATGCCATGTGTCCATGTCATTATTACAGAGGCATGGGGTCCTCAAACTATGATTTTCATTGATTTCTCGTTATAAATTTCAATGATTAGGAAGCAAAATTACGTTGAAACAACATTATAAAACTTGATAATAAACACTGTCATTTACACGATACCTCGAGACCCCATAACCCTAAGACTTTAGATTTGAGCACTGCAATGAAATCCTCCAAGAATAATCCACCAAGATGTAAATATTGGTGGTGATAGATAGGGACGGGTTCCATCTCGTCAGAATTGTCTCCTCGGACCATTTTATTTGTGTCACTCTGTAAAACTCCAGGGAAATAATTGTTGGTGTTACGTATTATCATGGGGTCACCATCTCCGCTAACTCTTCACCATCATAATTTCTTCTTCCACCACATTAGCTTTCCATCTCATCCCATTCATAGATCACTCTAGGACTTTTGAACATGGGCTTGTTTGGAAACTACAGGGGAAAAACTTCCAAGATGATGTGTCCCCTAGTGGGACCTCCCATGTTAACTCTCCTAATCTTGATTAGTTAGACTTCATGCCACCTAGCCAGCATCCAGGCACATGCGCCAACTCATCCCAGTAGTCTTGTCCTTGGAATTTAAGGCTTGTGCTACCTTTGGAAACCATCGAGGAAAAACCTTTGGGATTACGTGTCCTGGGTGGGACTGACGCAATCTCTCCTGAGATTATCCCATGCTACCATATGTCCATTGAAAGCCACCTTTATGCTAAGTAGACTATTGGGTCCAGGTGTCCAAAACACCAAATTTTACCCTTAAGTCTAGCGAACTTTGACTAGCCATATATTTCACTCTTAAGGGCCAAATTCAAACTCCAACATATCGTTGGAAAGCTCTTTCTAAGGACCATCTAATTGTGTCACTTCTAGGAACATATAAGTATATCTCCTCAGGTAGAAATTCTCTCAAATACTAGGTCACCTAATCACCATAACTATAAGATTTATAACTTCTTCAATTGACCTTCTACTTTGATGGTTCTCTACTAAAGACTATAGAAACCATAAGACTCCCCCTGAGCTTGACACTCCATGCACATCAATGCTAAACATACTATGCATTTGACATCAATGCTAGCCCAGTTGGCATCAATGTAACACACTTGATGCCACTTGTCATCCTAACAATGTCAAATCGCCAACAATCTCCCCCTTTGGCATTGATGGAAACACATCACTTGTCTGCATTAATGCCCATTCATGCTACATCTAGCCAACACAATGACATCCAATGAAGTCTCTTTCCCTCCTTATAGTTGATGTATTTATCTCAATGGTAATCATTGAGTTTTCTCTCTCCTTCCTGGGCCACCAATAACTTACTCTCCCCCTTTTACACCAATGGAAAAGGGATACAAGCTGCTTTAATTCCCTCCTTCAATTAATGTCTAAGGATCTGGTTGTTGACTCTCTCTTTTTCTTGCGGCTGAAAAATCTCTCTACCAATGCATCTATTGTACCAATTAAAACTACAAATGGTATTATTGCTTCTACAAACACCATAGATAATGATGTATTTTCGCTTTTTTCCATTGCTACTGATGCTTGAGTGATTGTTGTTGCTCCTCCTGAGCATATTATTCATCAACTGTTATCCCCGTGATATCATGGTTCTAGTAACTATAAGGGAATGCTAATTAAATAACACCAATTAGTACCAATAAATTAATACACATTGGATAATGCACCAAGAAAACTCCCATGAATTTCCTCAAAATGAGATGTCCATAAAACACAATATTACTCCATTAGAACCAAAACTACCACTTGACATAGGGATTCGAAATCATAAATAAGGAACATGCAAAGCAAACCACCTGCTTTCAAGAACTCAAGATTGCTAGAAATAATCAAGTTTGTTAGTTAAATGAAATAGGGGTACTTCATATAAGAGGAAAACCTTTAATTTCCTAAGAAATCACTCTTCCTGATATCGATATATGATGCTTGATTCTCCTGATTTTGCATCCCCCCAAGCCTATGCTCTCTTCTCTTCTATGATCTCTTTGCATTTTCCTTCTTGCTTTTGCTTGGGAAATGACCTTGTGGACTTATCTTCAGGATCCTTATCACTCCATTCTTCTACTACAACCCATATTCTTCTCACAACATAAAATGTTGTTGGGTACTTCCCCTGCAACCATGTTGGCTGCACATTCCTCTCTCTTGCAATGCTGATATATTTGAAATAAAAAAATTCATTATTTACATCAACAAGGGGACTTAGTCTTACCTCCATCATTGAGATGCATCTCTGTGTATGAAATTTTGATGCCCCCATATGACTTCTTTTAGCTTCACTTGAATCCATTCTCTTCTTTTAATCGAGCGAAACTAAAGATCTACTTCCCATGAGCATATTATCCTCATTTTTCTTCTAAGCCTTCAAAGGTTGAGTCTTGACAAGATTATTAGGAGCATTATCTTCTAGCTTCTTACTCATCCATTTTTGGAATTTATCTTGGATGTGCAGGGCTATAGGGAACTTCTCCTTCATCTTCTCTTTCTTCACCCAAATCCTCTTGCTTCATATTTTCTTTTCCAACAAGGTTGAAATAACAAGGTTGTTGCTGCTCTTGCTTACTTACAACTTATGCTTAATGCAACTAGTACTAGCAGAGAAGCCCACCATGGGGGCAAGAGGATCATTCCTCTTAACTCTACTCTAATTTTTCTTGTTTGAAAAGTAAGATCTCTACTAATTTTCCTCTCTTTTATTTAGCCCACTCGCATTACACACAACGCTAAAGATAACCACACTATATTTTGATTCATTATTTCTTGTCATCTTCAAAGGTCATGTTGCCTCTTTTTTTTGCATATCCCGAGAAGTGGGGTTTGTTTTTCTTATATCTGTAATTGACCATATTTTTCCCAAAATTTTCATAATTGTAGCATTTGACATCTCTCAATAATGGGGAAAAATAGTTTCTATTCTTGACAACCTTCTTACCAAGTCTCTCTTGTTGCTACCATGCTTATTCCAAGGAATCTCATGCATTCATGGATTGCATCTACTTAACATATCTTTCTTTCTTGTATTCCATTTACAATCTATGACTTTGTGAACAAAATTGTCACAAGAAAAGCAATAGCCATGGAACCAACCTACATACTTGAGATCATTTTTCCTTTGACCATTGTCCTTGAGGAACAAAGGCCTTATGTTAGTTTTTGATTTTTTTTCCATGACTTATTAAATTTCTACCTCGAGAATTTTTTTGCTATTGCTGCCTCCTTTAGTTATTTATCTTTTTTCTTCTCCTTTACAATTGTTGTTTCTTAGGGTTGTTACTTGCTTCTCCCTTCAATTGTTGCTGATTTGCAATTCTATTTCCATGTTGTTGCTACTTTGGTTGTCTAACAATTTCCTTTCCTTCCTTCTTGTTGGAACCTTCAACGGCCTTTGCTTTCTTGGAGCTTGAATCTTCTTTGAAGCCCAAGCTAGCCTTGATGGAAGGGGGTCTCTTCTTTCTTAGAATCTCTTCTAGAATCTTGGAGCCCCCTTTTTGCCTCTAAAATTGAGGCAATCAACCATTTTCTTTTTCTAGATCATGTATCAATGAAACTAATTCAACTTGTAGTTTCTCACAAGCAGTTTCCTTCTTATTCAGCTACATGTCAACCTTTCATTCAATTTGTTGCTTTCCTCTTGTTGATCATTAAGATCAATAATAATTTTGCTGAACTTAATGTTCTCAAGTTCACATTCTTCCATTTACTTGTTTTTCTTGAGATTTGTTTCTAAAAGATCCTTGATCTCCTTTAGAGAAGAGACGAGCTTCTTTATGAAATAACTCCTCTCATATAGATCCTTTTCTTCACTATCAAAAGATCTAGATTATTCTTTGTATCTAGGGAATCTCCCATAGGTTTGAGAAGTATTCCTCCTTCATCACTACTAGGGATAGTCTCATTTTCTCCTGAGGTTGGAGTGCACCTCAAGTTTTTGAATGGATAAATAGTTATGAACAAATTATATATATATTTTCATTATTAATAGTTGGACTTGAGTAAAATGCAATTTAGCTTTAGAAAACTAAAGTGTAACATACTCAATTTGTAAAAGGTCTAAAGTGTTTAGAAATACATCTCTCTATAACAATTTTTCTCTCTTATTTCATGTTTATGGTATTTATATTAAAGGGCATCCTTTTTAACAATTTCTGCAAGTTTTTACAGATATGCTACAAAACATTTGAGAATACTTGCATGCATTTTGTAAAGGGTTACAATCATATTTAGTAGTCGTTTAATAAAATGACACACCATATGGCACGAGTTCGATCAACCGCGACCCATCATCTTCAGAATAAGAAAGTGATTGAATGATAGTTTATTCAAACATGTATCTTAGATTAATCTAAATTGTTTCCACATTGTTTAAACGTTGGTATTGGGAGGCGGAGGGCACTCGTTCTCTACTGGAGCTGGTGGAGGTGGTGGAGGGCACTCGTTCAAGGCAGCAGCTGGCGGAGGAGGCGATGCGGCTTGCGGAGGCGGCGTTGCAGCTGGCGGAGGAGGCGGAGGGCACTCGTTCTGGGCAGCAGGTGGCGGAGGAGGCAATGCGGCTGGCGGTGGCGGCGATGCAGCCGGCGGAGGAGGCCTTGCAGGCGCCACCGGGGGACATGGATTCTCGCAGGTATCACAGGTCTCCCATGGGACCGAGGGTGGAGGAGGAGGGAAGGCGTAGATAACCTGCCCATTATTCAGGCCTCCATGATTTGCCAGCAGCCAAAATACCAACACAGTTAAAAACATGAGAAGCCTCTGCATGGCCATGATTTATCAAAAGGACTATTGAGATAATTAACTTGAAATGTCTGAATCAAGAAGAAGAACAGTGGGACTACCGGCAAAACGATCCAATAAAACTCCACAAATTTAAGTTGGTGATGAGACTTATATTTATATTTAAACTAAGAGAAAAAAGTATATATTTATATAAAGAGGGAGGGTTTAACCAGCTTTAAACTCATTTTAGACCGGTCTCTATTAAGCATTGTGGGTGGTCAAGATTTAATGAGGGTTTAACTAGTCAAGATTAATCCTCCGCTCACACACAAAAAGGAGCTGAATAAGGGTTTAATTAGTCAAAACATTAATTTGATCCCGGTAGAGATCAAAAGGGTTTAATCTCCTTGATATGAAGATAAGTATTTTAACTTATTATTTTATGTCCTTGATATGAAGATTGCTAAGGTCAGAGAAAGAATCTAACCGTTATGAGAAATAAGAAAATGAAAATTAAATATAATTTATTAATATTTATTAGTTTGCCGGGGAAGATCAAATTTGAATAAATAAATCAATAATAAAAATAAAATTAAGAGAATTATCATTAAATTAATAAATTAAAATTAAGAGATTTAGTCCAATTTTCCATAAATTAACAATTTATTTTTGTTAGTTTATTAATTTAGAGAGGAAATTAAATATAAGAAATATGATTAATTATAAAAGAAAATTATTAAAATTAACAAAAATAAATAAATAGGGAGAATAAATTTCAAGGATTCCGTATAAGGTGACAATAAATTATATTTTGTTTTCTTTGCTCAAATTGACTAAATAATAAATTAATAAAGATTTGGTTAAAATGAAATGAATACCAACTATATTAATAGTTAGTTACTTATATTTAATTTAAATAATAGTGAGATAATGAATATAGTAATATAATAGATTATGGTCAAATTGAAATGCCCATGAAAGAGATAAAAACTTATTATTTGTATTAAGATTTTAAATAGAATTTATAATTAATAAATTAAATTATTAGAATAGAGAAGGTAAAAATAAATGAAATTAGACTAAAAGGTTAAACTAGGAAATAAGATAGCTTTATGTCTTTCAAAATGGATGGACACGAGAGATACTATAAAGTACTTTAAAATAAGCTCTCAACTTCAAATTGATGAAAAGGAAAATTACGGTGAGGCAATTTCCCTTTCATTTCGTAAATCCTTACATGAACCTGTGGTTATGGCCCACCTATACAAATCAGAAGCGTTGACATTGGTGGATTTTAACAAAAACCCAACCAATCACCAAATACCGGAATAACACATATACCCGTCAACGAACGTCAGTCCCACTCTGGATGCCAAAGACCAGACTTAAAAAGAATTCAAACTCCCGATCATAATTCGTTGGGTCCGCTCTTTCCCAAGCCTTATCGGCATCAATCTCCACTATTGATTTCACCTTCCAATCTGACGATTGTTAACTTCCCCGATCAATAGAACTAATCGGTGATCCTCCATCGTTGATCAAAACCCATTTGATACAACGATTAACAATGATATCGGACGAACGAGCCACTTGCATGAGGTTTACCTGCCCGATAAAGGGGTTTCCTCTCTCTTGCAGTGTGCTACGTATCCACTGCTAAATGGAATTGGGTGACCACCCCAAATTACCACTTACCACTTAGAGCCCGCGCGATAAACCATTTCCTGTTATTAAATGACTTTTCTCACGCATTATTTCTCACGCATTTTGCCCATGTGATAACCGTCGATCTAATGGGCCTGTTGATTTGACAATCCAGATCTATTCCTTTGCCGATCTAAACAATCCGACGGCTCACTCTACGCTTATTCGCTTATGATGGAATTTGCGTTATAACACAACTCTGCTCTGCCATACTCTATCTACACACTCATGACACTCATACAACAGTTAAATCATTTTATCATTAGATCACCATCGATCCTTACAGTGATTGATGGTCAATCAACAAACCTATAAATGCAATTTAACTGTTTCAATGCATAAACAATATACAGACACATGAATTCCACATAACACACATATTTATATTATACAGAACTAGATTTCAATCTAAGACATTTCATCCTTAGTCACAATTTATCTATCAATTACGTTGTATTCTAGTGGCTTGGGTGCAAGCGATAGAGACAAGCGATCGAAACCTGACATAATTTCTTCTAACTCTAACTAAATTTCTCCTTCTGTTTCAATTGGTGTATCAGTCATCTATTGTTAGATTGACTGCTTCATAAGTTTTTCCCTCTGATCACCCCAACCCTTGTTATCGGGCACAAATCATACCATAGGCTTGTTTTCCTCCTTCAAGACTATAATTCCACACGAATTATAGTAATACACTATCGTTGCTTTAAATCTAGGAAACTACATTTTAAACGCAAAATAGACAGTCGGCGGGCTTTTGTTTCAAAGGAACAAAATAATACTGTCGGCGCTTTTAAAACCACTAAAGTGTTAATTCCAAAGAATTACACTATCGGTGCAAGATAACACTATCGGTGGTATTATCGGCCCTTCCAGTGTTCCTTTCTCCGACGCGATAATACGTAGTGTTATCGGAGATCACAATCGGCGACTCTAATGTTCCTAATGCTAGGCTCCTCATGCTTCGATCTTGTGATGCAATCAGCTTCGTGGACCCGACAACTTATTCACCCTGCTCTATAGCATTTCAGTTTCAAGCTATCGGAGTTTCAGACTTTGGCGTTTCCAAAGGTCCTTTCTGCTCCACTTGTGGCTCTGTGATGTGATAATGATTCGGACCTGATATGGGTATGAACCAGATTTAATAAGATTTTAGGTCCAGAACTTCATTCAGACTAAGTCTTTTCATGGGTTTCGTGTGTAAACAGAGTTTCCACTTGCAGAAATCAATAATGCTTATAAGGTAAACAGGCGTGCTGATATAAGGGAAAAAACTATACCAACAAGCTTAAATCAAATATTAATAGGAAAAAGAATGTTGAATCACCATTAACAAGGTTCAGAAGAAAAGAATCGAAACTGATACACGCATAAACATCAATAAACAGAGAATCGTAAGTTCAAATGCACAGAGAGAGTTCTTTGAAGATCACAATGCCTCTGGGCTTGACTAACTCCGAGAAGTCTCGTTATTTCCTTTTTAAAATAATAAATAAAGCCCTCTCGGTCCTTATCCCTTACAAAAGCATGCCAATTACATAGAGCGATTAAAGTAATTATCCATAAAGCTTACTACAGCTTATCCATAAAGCGATTATTACAACATGGTCTTATTCTTAAATTTTATCCTTATCTTAAGCTAGAAAATCATGGAAATTGATGGCTAAAGAACCCCTCTTTTGCTTGTAGATTTTTTATTTTATTTTTGGAATAAGTTCGAAGTTTTTTTCCTGTAAGTCGCATGCTCCCGCATCATACTCATGAGGACAAAATTCTTCATGGGCTCCCGTTCATGAGCTCATATATAGAACTGCCTAGTTTCTGTAGCATATTTTCTGTAACCCAGGTAGCTTCAGCGTTTGGGTGATCCTTCAATTTTACCAAATACTGGTAGTACTCTCGTCCCCTTGTTTGTTTAAACACCTTCTTGTCCAAAATTCTTTCTGGCTGCAATTCCTTTGCTATGGGTAACTGTTTTACCCAATCAATCTCTTAGGTCTCTTGATCCTTTTCTGTATGATTTGCAGTTTCACCTTCATACTTGTATAGGCTAGCAATATTGAAAATTGGTGATATTCCAACATTAAGGGGTAACTCAATCTCCTAGGCATTTGCAGAAAATTTCCTCAATACTCTGCACGGTCCAATTTTCTTGAACTTCAATTTGTTATACTCCCTCTTTGGAAACCTCTCCTTTCTGAGGTGTGCTAAAACCAGATCTCCAACTTCAAAGTTCACCTCTCTTCTTCTCATGTCTGCTCTGGTTTTGTACTTGATGTTATTGTCCTGCAACTGTTGTTTTACTTGTTCATGTATTGCTTGCATTTTTGAAGCAAAATCTTCTCCCTCTGCACTTCTCATATCATCTTTTCCTAAGTTTCTTAACTTAGTTACTCCTCTTGGATGAATTCCATAAACAATATGGAGTGGACTCTACCCTAACTCCTGTTAGGTGAGTCATTATATGCATATTCAGATTGTGCCAACACTTGATCCCATTGGTTTGGATGTTTTGCAGTAAGGCTTCTTAAAAGAGTGCCCAAAATCTTGTTCACAAGTTTAGTCTGTCCATCAATTTGTGGATGATAGGCAGAGCTGAAACTTAGTTTAGTTCCCAACTTCTTCCATAATGTCCTCCAGAAATGTCCAACGACTTTGGAATCCCTATTTGAGACAATACTTTTAGGCAACCCATGCAATCTTACAACCTCCTTAAAAAACAAATTAGCAATGTGAGAAGCATCACTAGTTTTATAACATGGAATAAAGTGTGCCATTTTTGAAAATATATCCACTACAACAAAAATTGAATCATTACCTCTTTGAGTCCTTGGTAAGCCTAAAACAAAATCCATACTTACCATATTCCAAGGCCTATCTGGAATTGGTAATGGAACATACAAACCTGTGTTTTGGCTCCTTCCCTTTGTATATTGATAGACTTTGTAAGTTTTCACATATTTCTCCACTTCAGATTTCATTTTCGGCCAGAAATAAAATCTGTTTAACTGCTTATAAGTCTTCTCTACACCAAAATGTCATGCAAGTCCTCCACTATGTTTCTCTTTGATTAAGTTCTCCCTCATAGAACAGTTTGGTATGCATAGTTGATTTCTCTTAAACAACAGTCCATCTTGTAAGAAGTAATCCAACCATTTACTCCTATCCATCAAAACATGATTTTTACAAGCTTCAAATGCCTCTTTAAAATCTGGATCTGTTTCATACAAATCTTTAAGAAAATCAAAACCCAACACTTGGATTTGACTCTTGAAATAATACACTTCTCCTACTTAAGGCATCTGCAACTTTATTTGATTGACCATTTATATGATTCAAGACAAAATGGAAACCTTGAAGATACTCTACCCATTTAGCATGTTTCTAATTAAGTTTTGGCTGCTGCATAATATACTGTAGTGCATGGTTATTTGAATAAAGTATGAACTCCTTTGACATTAGATAATGCCTCCATTTCTTCAATTATTGCACAACTGCATAGAACTCCTTATCATAAGAAGAATACTTCTTCTTTGAATCATTCAACTTTTCACTAAAATAAGCTATAGGTCTATCTTCTTGACTTAATACACCTCGAATTTCTTCTCTGCTGGCATCACACTTCACTTGGAAAGGTTTACTAAAATCAGGTAGAACCAAAATAGGCTTTTCAGTGATCTTCTTTAACAACTGATTTTTTTTTTTTTTCTTCAGCAGTCCATCTAAATGGTTGTTTATCTTTCTTTATGGTCTCAATAATAGGAGCATTAATCTTACTAAAATTCTTGATAAATTTTCTATAAAAACTAGCAATACCATGAAAACTTCTTACCTCAAAGACACTTTTAGGTGAAGGCCACTCCATGATTGCCTTGATCTTCTCTAGATCCATCTTCAACCCTTTAGCAAAAATAACAAAACCCAAGTACACTAGCTCCTCTTTCATGAATGAACACTCCTTCAAATTCGGCAATAATTTTCCCTGTTGTAGCCTTTGTAAGACATAATTCAGATGTCTTATGTGCTCCTCCTTAGACCTATTGTAAACTAATATATCGTCGAGATATACTATTACAAATTTACCAATAAACTCTTTAAAAACTTCATTCATGAGTCTCATAAATGTACTTGGTGCATTTAACAACCCAAAAGGCATTACTCTCCACTCATACAATCCCTCATTTGTCTTAAAGGCAGTTTTCCACTCATCCCCTTCTCTTATCCTTATCTGATGATATCCACTTTTAAGATCTAGTTTTGAAAAATAATTTTCTCCACTCAAGCAATCCATTAAGTCTTCAATTCTAGGTAAAGGAAATCTGTACCTGATTGTGATTTTATTGATGACTCTTGAATTTGTACACATTCTTCGGCCTCCATCTTTCTTTGGACTCAGCACTATTGGTACTACACAAGGACTCAAGCTTTCTCTGATCAACCCTTTGTCAAGCAATTCTTGCACCTGCTTCCTAGCCTCTTCATTTTTTGTAGGAGTCATTCTGTAAGATGCTTTGTTAGGTAAACTTGCTCCAGGAATCAAATCTATATGATGGCTAATTCTTCTAATGGGTGGTAACTCATTGGGAAAATCATCAACAATAATATCACAATAGTTCTCCAACGTTTCTTGAATTTCAATGGGTAAATCAGAAACTTTAGTAGAAATAATTATTAGATTAGGCTTGCAAATTATAGCAAAATTTACCTCATTCTCTTCAATCTGCTTCAAGTATTCCTTTCCTCCTAGTAACAAAGTTTTTGGATCAGTCTTCTTTCTTGATGTATCTTCTTCTTGCAGAGGCAACAACATATTGACACCATCCTTTCTGAACTTGTAGGTGTTTCTTTTCCCCTCATGCATAGCTCCTCTGTCATATTGCCAAGGTCTTCCAAGAAATATGTGACCCACATCCATTGGCATCACATCACATAAAATTTTATCTTTATACTTACCCAACTAAAACTCCACTTCACACTATTCATTTATTAACAGTTGATGTCCCTTTTGTAACCATGACATCTTGTAAGGTGTTGGATGTTTCATTGTCTTCAACTTCAATTTCTCCACCACTTCTGTAGAGACCAAATTATCAGTGCCGCCACTACCAATGATCATCTGACAGCATTTCCCTTGAATCTTACACACTGTTCTGAACAAAGTCTTTCTTTGTGATGGTTCAACTATCTCCTTTGCTGGCTTGAGAAAAACTTTATTAAATACCAAATATTCTCCTCTCTCTGGTATATTTTCTTCTTCTGTCACTGCTGTTGTTGTTGCTTCTCGCTCAGCTTGAGCAACAATGGAATTCCTGTAATTTTTTTCTGTTTCTCTGGGCATTCAAAAGCTTTGATTCCCAGTTTGTTACATCTGTAACATCTTATTTCTCTTCGTCTTCCTCTAACTCCTCTTCCTCTAGAAAAACTCCCTTTGCCTCTTGCATCACCTCTTGTGGGTGCATGCTAGGTTGAGTTGCTGCTAGCTCCATTGTTAGGTGTTGTAGATCTTCGTCTACCACCTTGACTTCCCCTTCCTTGGAAAGTGCGTCTCCCTCTAGCAAATTGCTTCCTCATGATTTTTTCTTCAGCTCTCAGTGCCATCTGATAAGCTTCTTCTACTATTTTAGGAGACAATATAATTATCTCATATTGAATGTCCATCCTAAGACCATTCACATATCTAGCCACCTTCTCAGCTATATCCTGATTTTCTCCAACTCTTCTGCTTACCTTATAGAATTCCTCTATGTATTCTTTCACTATCATAGATCTTTGTCTAAGATTTTGCATCTGTCTAAAAAAGGTTTACTGATAATTACTTGGTAGAAACTTACCTCTTAGCTTTGCTACCATCCTGCTCCAATTCTTGATAGGTTGCTTGCCAAGTCTCTTTCTTTCTACCTGCACACCATCCCACCAAAAAGATGCATGGCCTTTTTGCTTGGTGACAGCAAAATTTACTTTCTTCTCATCTTTTGTTTCTTCATAGTCAAAGAATTTCTCCATGCCATTAATCTAGTCTATTAATTCTTCTGGATTCAGTCCTCCTTCATATATTGAAACCTCGGTCTTTGGCCTAGATGTGGATCTCAACACTGACTAGAATAATCTCATCTCAGGAATATCTGCTACAGCTTCAACCTCAAGCTCACTAACATCTCCATCATTTATATTTATTCATGTTGTTAATGCATCCAATCTAGCTTGCATCTGTTGCACAAAATCCATCACTTCAGTGTTTGCAACTGGCCATCCTCTTCCACCATGTCCTCGTCCTCTTCCAACTCTGAAAGCCATATTAACTTTCCTTCTCCTGCTTCTGAGATTCAATTCAATGTCAAGGAGGTTGCTCTGATACCACTAATGGTGGCCTGGGTGCAGGCGATAGAGACAAGCGGTTGAAACCTAATATAATTTCTTCTAACTCTGGGTGAATTTATCCTTCTGTTTCAACTAGTGTATCAGTCATCTATTGTTAGATTGACTAATTCATGAGTTTTTCCCTCTGATCACCCCAACCCTTGTTATTGGGCACAAATCATAACACAGGCATGTTTTCCTCCTTCAGACTATAATTCCATAGGAATTATAGTAATACACTATCATTGCTTTGAAATGAGGAAACTTTGTTTTAAACACAAAATACACAGTTGGTGGGCTTCTGTTTCAAAGGAACAAAATAACACTATTGGCGCTTTTAAAACCACTATAGTGTTAATTCCAAAGAATTACACTATCGGAGCAAGATAACACTATCGGCGGTACTATCGACCCTTCTAGCGTTCCTTTCTCCAACACGATAACAATCGACGACTCCAATGTTCCTAATACTAGGCTCCTCCTGCTCCGATCTTGCAATGCAATTAACTTCACGGACCCGACAACTTATTCACCCTGCTCTATAGCATTTTGGTTCTGAGCTATCAGAGTTTCAGACTTCGGCGGTTCCAAATGTCCTTTCCGCTCCACTTGTGGTTCTGCGATGCAATAATGGTTCGAACCCGATACGAGTATGAACCAGATTGAATAAGATTTTAGGTCCAGAACTTCATTCAGACTAAGTCTTTTCACGAGTTTCTTGTGTAGACAGAGTTTCTGCTCGTGGAACTCAACAATGCATATAAGGAAAACAGGCGTGTCGATATAAGGGGAAGAACCATACCAACAAGCTTAAATCAAATATTAATAGGAAAAACAATGTTGAATCACCATTAACAAGGTTCAGAAAAAAAGAATCAAAACTGATACACACATAAACATCAGTAAACAAAAAATCGTAAGTTCAAATGCACAAAGAGAGTTCTTTGAAGATCACAATGCCTCCAGGCTCGACTAACTCTGAGAAGTCCCATTATTTCCTTTTAAAAATAATAGATAAAGCCCTCTCGGTCCTTATCCCTTACAAAAGCATGCCAATTGCATAGAGCGATTAAAGCAATTATCCATAAAGCTTACTACAACTTATCCATAAAGCGATTATTACAACATGATCTTATTCTTAAATTGTATCCTTATCCTAAGCTAGAAAAGCATGGAAATTGATGGCCAAAGGACCCCACTCCTTTGCCTGTAGATTTATTTGTTTATTTTTGGAATAAGTTTGAATATTTTTTCCTCCAAGTCGCTTGCTCCCACATCAAATTCTCACTCTTTCTCTATGATCTATCCATCTCACAATACATACTCACTTTATATAGGAAATTACGTAAGGGTGGATCATATCAGATCCACGATTTCCTCTCACAAATTGCCTAAATCTCTCTATTCACATACATGGAAAATAATTACATTAAATTAAGTCTTCTCGAGACTTATCAATTCCATCAAATTTGCTATGTTTAAACTAAATTTTGTTCCTAGTTTACATGATTGTCCATGTCTCCTCCTCCATAGCTTTGACTTTGACTTTTGATTAAAGGTGGTTGGATGCTCCTGCATCAGACTCCCGAGGCAGAAAAATTTATGACCTCTTGGTTATATGCTTCTCCTTAATCCCACAACAGTGCTACCCACTTCCTCAGTGGAACTGCCTTCATGATCTTTCTATGAGCTGCAACAAAACTCTGTAGTAACAATCTTCTCTGTTACACGATACCTCACCAAGATTCTCTCTTGGCTTAGTCTTTTGGCATCTCTCTGGTTCTCTCTTATGTGGAACCATATGAGCACTCCATGCTCTAGGCTGCTGTAAGTTTTCTCACCTTCTGTTGTCGCTATCAACAGTAAAAAGATCATAAACTCTCCAGTATTCAACATAACTCTACCTCCTCCCCTTTTGCACAAAATCTCTTTCTCTTGGTGGAAACCTTTCCCTGCTCTGATACCACTTGATGAAAAGGAAAACTGTGGTGAGGCAATTTCCCTTTCATTTCATAAATCCTTACATGAACCTGTGGGTTATGTCCCACCTATACAAATCGGAAGCATTTACATTGGTGGATTTTAACAAAAACCTGACCAATCACCAAACAATGGAATAACAAATATACCCACCAACCAACGTCGGTCCCACTCTGGACACCAAAGACCGGACTTCAAAATAATTCAAACTCCCGATCATAATTCGTCGGGTCCACTCTTTCCCAAGCCTTATCGGCTTCAATCTCCGTTGTTGATATCACCTTCCAATGTAACGGTTGTTGACTTCCTTGATCAATAGAACTAATCGGTGATCTTCCACCATTGATCAAAACGCATTTGATCCAACAGTTAACAATGATATTGGACGAGCCACTTGCATGAGGTTTACCCGCCCGATAAAGTGATTTCCTCTCTCCTACGGCGTGCTACGTGTCGACTGCCAAATGGAATCGGGTGACCACCTCGAATTACCACTTACCACTTAGAGCCGGTGTGATAAACCATTTCCTGTTATGAAATCACTTTTCTCGCGCATTAACACTCACACATTTTTCCCATGTGATAACCGTCAATCTAATAGATCTGTTGATCTGACGATCCAAATTTATTCCTCTGCCATTCTTCTTCCGCCATTAATATCTGTCGATCTAAACAATTTGACGACTCACTCTGCACTTGTTCTCTTATGATGGAATTTGCATTATAACACAACTCCACTTTGCCATACTCTATCTACACACTCACGACACTCATACAACAGTTAACTCGTTTTATCATTGGATCACCATCGATCTGTATAGTGATCGATGGTCAATCAACAAACCTATAAACAGGATTTAACTCTTTCAATGCATAAACAATATACAGACACACAAATTCCACATAACACACATATTTATATTATATAGAACTAGATTACAGTCTAAGGCATTTCAACCTTAGTCACAATTTCTCTATCGATTACATTATATTCTCACTCTCTGTCTATGCTCTATCCATCTCACAATACAGACTCTCTCTATATAGGAAATTACATAAGCATGGATCATCTCAGATCCATGATTTCCTCTCACAAATTTCCTAAATCTCTCTATTCGTGTACATGGCAGATAATTACATTAAATTAAGTCTTCTTGAGACTTATCAATTCCATCAAATTTGCTATGTCTAAATTGAATTATGCTCCCGGTTTACATGATTGTCCACGTCTCCTCCTCCATAGGTTTGACTTTGACTTTTGATTAAGGGTGGTAAGATGCTCTTGCATCAAAAATTATTATCTTTAAAAATTAGTGTTGCATTTTAATATTTTAAGTAGTTTCATGTTGTATTACTATATTAAAAAGAAAAAAATAGTTGACTCGTGTTTATCATTTTTCAAAAGAAAAAATTGTAATTTTATTATTGCAAATAAAATTACATTTTTATGTGCAAGTCACACGCATATTATGCATAGTTTCTAGTGAACCAAATATCATATATGTTTGTTTTCTTAGGAGACAAGCCAAAAGTCATCATAAAAAATGAAAAATCTTACTGAAATAGCATAGAACATTAACAACAAAAAACAACCTTCACAACGTCATCAAATAGACATATAACCAAGTAGCCCATAAGGCATCATGCAAAAATAAACCCAAGATATCCAATTGAAGTCCATCAGGAAAGGGTTTGTGAACATATTCTATGATGACACCATTCAACTAGTACTCGTTAATCTTCCATACTCCAAAAGCTTATGTAGCACCTACCTTAGAGAGTGTGTCTGCTTCATAACTGCTCCCTGTAAATATGTAGACAAGAAATATAATTAAAATATTGTTTGAGATGAAGAACCTCATCAAGAATGGGACTCAATGTGTGAATGTAACATCGATGTAGCTCATTAAACTAGTCTACTATGACCATTGAATCACCAAAAATCTGCAAGGTATGAATACATTTTTCAATTGAAAAAGGAAGAAAGAGTTTAAGGTTGAGAAGTTTCACATAATTGTTTGTACCCCTCCCTAAACTACTTTGAATTTTAAAAGAGTGGTTTTCCTAAATATAAAGTATTGCACCTCTACCACAGTTTCCAATTTCAGAAGCTGCTCCATTGAAAAAGTCCCAAGGAATGGATTTTTCCACCTCCTTAACAAATATAATCTGAGTATGAGATCCTTCATCTACATGCTAGAGTTCAAAATATGTTATTACATGGGCTTCCACCTGATCTAGAATAAAATATTTGTTCTTGAAACTTTCTATGTTTTTGGCATTCTAAATACCCCAACAAACAAGAGGAGGCATATTCTTGAATTGCCTTGGATTTACTTGCTCTCACCAATCCTTCCATACTTCCTAGAAATATTCTCCTTACTAATTCATGACACTTCCCATTCGATTTTGGATAACATTCCAAACTACATCTGTGAAAGGACAAGAAATAAAGAGGTGATCTTCTAATTGTGACAAAAAAAACACAACCTAGGCCCTGCATACACCATTTTTGAAGATGACCCCATGTTGGTGTTTTGTTTTCAATTATCTACCATAGGAAAATACATTTTTTTGGAGGTCTCTTTGACATATAGATTATTTTCCACCACTAAATAATTGCAATCAATTGTATCTTATTGCATATAAACACATAACGATCTTTCAGGGTGTATTCCCCCTCATGAGGAATGGACCCATAAAAGAGTATCAACCTCCTCTTCTCTAATATGCACATGTGTTATGTTTAGGGCCATCGTATAATTATTCCACATGTCTTGAAATTCAGGAGGAAGATTAAGCTCTTGAGCATTGATCCATCTATGTGCCCATATAGAGGTGATAAGGGGATCAACAACCCGATTCAACGTATGATTTCCTTGGTCATTAGGAACTTGGATCATGTCATATGGAAGGAAATAGTTCTATCCACAACCTACCCAAGGATCCTTTCCTATCTTCAATTTCTCCCCATTACCAACTCTCCAAGCCAGACCATCTTCAATGATTGGAAAGGAGAAGAGAAAACCTTCCATATGGTGGATATCTTTGAACTTTTCTTATCAAGATTTCGTAGCCATTATTCTAGTGAGATTGGAAAATTATATTTCTTAAGGGCTTCATTCATCCACAAACTTTATGTAGAAATCAATTTCCATCCCATTTTGGTAGCCAAAGTCTTTGCGAAAGAGGGTAAAATTTTTAGCCCCCGTCCTCCCCAATATTTAGGTAGAGAAATTTTATCCCACTTGACCCAAGGGACGTTTCTTCCTTCTTTAGTTCCCATCACCTACTACATAACTTGCGAACGGAATTCAAAACCCCAACTGGAATCCAAGACAAGGACATCCAATACACAAGAATATCTTCTAAAACTGATTTGATTAAAACTAATCACCCTACTCTAGACAACCATCTAAAGCACTAAGATATAATTCTTTTTTATATCTTTGCAATAAGCCACTGCCAATCAATTTTCCGATAATAATTAGGTTTTAAGAAGAACCCTAAATACTTTAGAACAGATCCAAATTCCATGGTATGGAATGGGAATGATTTTGTGTATATGAAATTTTGTCCCTGGATATTCCATTTGGGGATAGTGAATATTATGCTCATTTACCATCATTCTCGTTGCCTCTTGAAACAAACACAATATGTCCTTAATGGAATCCATATCTCTATGGGTTCCATCACTAAACGAAAATACATCATCTATGAACATCAAATGAATAATAGTAAGGTTTTCAACCACCCAAATGCCATGCATGTCACCCCTTCTTTTTTCCTCATTTAATAGCCTATTCAATCCATCAACAGCCAACATAAAGAGAAGGGGTAAAAAAGGGAAGCCCTACGTAATCCCCCTTTGAGCTTGAAAGAATTTAGATGTAGAACTATTAATAAGTACCACAAATAAAACAAATGATAAGCAACTCATAACGCAATTTATGAATGGCACCTCAAAACCTAGATGAGTAAGTAGTAGCCTAACATAGCACAAGCTCACTCGATCATATGATTTTAATAAATCAATCGTAATAACCTTTCCCGTTTTCTTCCATGTTTTTATAATGCGGAGGATTTACTAAGTGACCCTGGTCACTTCATGAATTTGTTTATCCTCCAAGAAGGAAAATCATTCATTAGAAATATTGTTAGATAAGTTCAGCTTCAACATGTTTGCAATACTTTTTGCGATGATCTTGTAAATGCAATTATAGAGAGAGATGTGTTTGAAATCATGAAAGAAGTGGGGCTGAAATGAAAGTGGAATAGGTGATTTCTACCTCTCTTTCCACAATCAAATAAAACAAGACTTAGGACCGTGTTAACACTTTGCAAGCATGAAAAATGGGTCTTGAAACAATAAGTTTCTCAGATGTCTCTTCAAATCATGGATTAGTCTTCATATGTAACTTAATATAATGAATATAAAAACACATAAACCATGCAGGCACTAAGAAGAAAAAAACAAAGGATTTGTTAACGGAGTTCACCCCTACTGGGCTACATCTTCGGGTCTGTCAACATGACTAGACCAGTCATATATTCAGTATCAATGGAGTACATAAAAACTTATTGCAAATACATATGTGGCTATTACCCCTACAAGGTAATGTTCTCCTACAAAGAACTCTCACAATAATAACAACTCAAAGCATCTTTTACAAAGATGACAAATTCCAGCTAAAATGAGTATAAATAAGCATATGAACACCTCAATTGCACATTGAGGTACAAACACAAAAAATCATAATAAAAGAAGTTGAACCTAAGTTGAAACCTACTAGTTACAACTGATGTAGTATCCTTCTAAAATTGAGAATACCCCTACAAGGTCTTCTCCATGTCCAAATAGCCTCCATAACTGCTTCCAAACTCTAATTGATACATACACATTTAGTATCAAACCTGAAAAAAGGATCTATAGATGTGCTCTAATAAGAAAACAGAGGATACCAATGGATTCAAAACATCCAAAAACCCCTAAGCAACCTCATTCTGAGCTCAATTTGGATAAAAACTCCAAAAGTTATGAGCTTCTTTCTCCTCCATGAATTTAACTGTTAACTACCCTACAAATTTGCTTTTCCATCTATCAGTTCTACAATTTTACCCCATTTACCACTAACGGGTTAACAAATTGGTGCAATTCCAATGCAATTTGTGGGCTCATTAAATTTCCCAATGACACCTATGCATGCCCTCCTGGTCACATGGACACCCCACGTGACCTGAGGCTGGCCTCGATAGTTTAGCCCTCTTTTTTGAGAAGAATCTTCAGCGAAAATCACATAGAGATAATTTTGTCGATGTGTTTCGAACCAACCAGTGTGGTTCACCATCAGGACAAGTTGAATGAGTAGATATTGCTATCATTATAAATAGATCGGGTAGAATATCCAGGTAACGGCTAGAATAATGACAGCTCGATTTGACCGGGAAACATCTAGCCGTTTCCCGATCAAATCGAGCTGTCATTATTCTAGCCGTTACCTGGATATTCTGCCCGATCTATTTATAATGCATAGCAAGATCTGCTCATTCAACTTGTCCTGGCGATAAACCACATTGGTTGGTTCGAAACCTATCGACAAAATTATCTCTATGTGATTTTTGTTGAAGATTCTTCTCAAAGTTTATCCCTCTTCTAATCGGCCCTTGGTCCTAGCTTATGGTTGCATGGGAAAATGGTTAAGGTTGGGGGGGCCGGGGCTAAGCTCTGGCCCCTAGTCCATATGGTTGTGGTGACCAAGGTTGGCGCTAGCCCTTAGCCCTTAGCTCCATACTTTGCCCACTTGGCATTTAAATATAAATTTCGGCAGTCCATATAACAAGGACTACCCGTGGTGTAATAGTAAGTGCGTATGCTATTTGGAGTGAGGTGCATGGTTTGAATCCCATGGAGGCTAATCTAACCTGCACACAAATTTTTGGTGGCCAAAGAGGTGCCACATGACAGCCTTTGGTTGGGCCACATAAGAGCCTTCAATTGGTCCACTTCATCAACCATCAACCAATGAACAACCCAATAAAAATTCGCCACTTCAGCACCAATAAAAACTTAAGTGGCCATGGAGGTGCCACATGGCAACACTTGGCTAGTCCACATGGGAACCTTTGATTGGTCCACATCACCAACCATCAACCAATGAACAACAACCTAATACAAATTCACCACTTCAACACTAATAAAACTTGAGTGGCCATGGAGGTGCCACATGGCAGCATTTGGCTGGGTCAGATGGGAGCCTTTGATTGGTCCACGTCACCAACCATCAACCAATGAACAACAACCCAATAAAAATTCACCACTTTAGCACCAATAAAAACTTGAGTGACCATAGAGGTGCCACATGGCAGCCTTTGGCTAGGCCACATGGGAGCCTTCGATTGGTCCATGTCACCAACCATCAACCAATGAACAACAACCCAATAAAAATTTTCCACTTCAACACCAATAAAAACTTGACAAGCGACGAGCTACCATTGGTCCTTTTGAAACCCAATCATGTGCCAAATTAGCCTTAAGTGGGGAGAGCACCAGCCGTTTCCCCAAGCATTTGGGAAAACACCTCATTTCTATGTTGCACTATATTTAAACAATAGGGAATAATGGGGACAAGGCAACATGTCCTGAGGTTAGAGTTCACCTCAAGTTTTTTGATTGGATAAATGGTTATAAACCAATTATTTATATATTTATCTATATCTATATCTATATATATATATATATATATATTAATTATTGATGTTTGGATTGCAATTGAGCTTAAAAAAACTCAAGTGTAACATATTTAATTTGCAAAAGGCCTAAAGTGTTTACAAATACATCTTTCTATAGCAATTTTTCTCTCTTATTTCATGTTTATGATAATTATGTTAAAAGGCATTCTCTTTTTAACCATTTCTACACGTTTTTACAAATTTGCTACAAAACATTTGACAGTATTTACATGCATTTTGTAAAGTGTTGCAATCATATTTTAGAATAAAAAAGTAATGGAATAATACTTTATTCAAACACTTAATACACCATGTGCATTCCTATAATCTAAATTATTTCCACAATGTTTATTAGACTTAAATAACTCATAGACACGCATGTACAATATGTAAACGCTAAAATAACCCATCTAAAAAACAAAACCAGAAATCACAATAATCAACCCTTTAGCATATTGCATTTCTTGGTTTGTTCACATAAAGGGTTTACTTACTATAATGTCAATGTTGAAAAACAATAAACAATAGTTAATGTCAATGTTGAAAAACAATAAACAATAGTTCAATCTAGAGATCAAATCCTTCCTACAAAATACATGATTTGAGTTACAATTTTTACACATTCAAATTTAAATGTAATACCACATGAGAAAAATAATCATATTATCAAATCATTAATATCCATTGTCAAAATCCAAAATGCTAGATCCCTGATCCCAAAACTACGCCTAAAATATCTATGAAATCTACTTCAAACGTTCCGCTGAAACATCTTAGGTAAGTCTGCAAGTCCTTAACAAAGTCCTTGCCTGTGGAGGCATTTTCTAAAAATCTCTTCATCTCCACAATGTCGAAACAAAAGTATGGTTATAAGTACGATGCGTGAAGAAAATCAATGAGTGAGAATGAGTATGAATGGCGAGAGAAGGAAAAAGAGGGCGAATACAGGGCTAACCAGAGGAGCTGAGCGCGAGCAAGGGAATTGTGAACAAGGTGTGACCGGAGGAGGAGGTGAGTAGGGATAAACGTTGGTATTGGGAGGCGGAGGGCACTCGTTCTCTACCGGAGCTGGTGGAGGTGGCGGAGGGCACTCGTTCTGGGCAGCAGGTGGCGGAGGAGGCAATGCGGCTGGCGGAGGAGGCGATGCGACTGGCGGAGGCAGCGATGCAGCTGGCGGAGGAGGCGGAGGGCAGTCGTTCTGGGCAGCAGGTGGTGGAGGAGGCAATGCGGCCGGCGGTGGCGGCGATGCAGCTGGCGGAGGAGGCGTTGCAGGCACTGCAGGGTTACATGGATTCTCGCAGGTATCACAGGTCTCGCATGGGACCAAGGGCGGAGGAGGCGTTGCAGGCACTGCAGGGGTACATGGATTCTCGCAGGTATCACAGGTCTCGCATGGGACCAAGGGCGGAGGAGGAGGGAAGGCGTAGATAATCTGCCCATTATTGACGCCCGGGTGATTCGCCAGCAGCCAAAATACCAACACCGTTAAAAACATGAGAAGCCTCTGCATGGCCATGATTTATCTAAAGGACTAGCGAGCTAATTAACTTGATAATGTCTGAGGGAAGAAATGTTATATTTATAGAGGGAGGGAGCGAGGGTTTAACCAGCCTTAAACTCATTTTAGACCCGTCTCTATTAAGCGCTGTGGGTGGTCAAGATTTAATGACGGTTAACCTCCGTTCACACACAAAAAAGGAGCTGCACAAGGGTTTAATTAGTCAAAATATTGAATGTGTGGATTTATGGTTATGGAAGTATTAAATATATGTACTTTTTTAATTATTTAATATCATGTTAGTTAATTTTTATATTATATAAATAAAAAATTACATTTTGAGCAATCTGATTTTTGATTTATATATAATTATAAATAAAAAATAATTACATTTTCACCAATGTGATTTGTTTTTTATATAATAAAAAAAATTACATTTTGAGCAATCCGTTTTTTTATTTTATATAATTATAAATAAAAAATAAACATTTTCACCAATGCGATTTTTGTTTTTATATAACTATAAATAAAAAAATTTACATTTTGACCAATGTGATTAAATTTTTATAATATTAAACCACAGAAAATATTAATTTAAGATGGAACTGACCTGATTTAATTTTTAATTAACCGTGTTCAATGGGATAACACTTCGTTACATATGGCCTATAAAAAAAATTGATTTTTTTTTTAAGGAATTATATTTAAACTCTATTATATTAATTTTGAATATGGTTGGACTATTTTCCAAATTTGACTACCTATAGAATAAAATCTTCAAACTGCCTTAAAAATAAAATGCTCAAAATTCGATGACGTTAACAAAACCTAACTATAAAAATTGAGAATGATTTATTTTGAAAAAGGTCGTAATTTTCTATAACAAAATATTATGATAATAATTTATGTCACATAAATATATTTATTATTTAGAAATATTAAAAAATTCAAAGTATCAGATAATTATTTCATTTTATTATTTTATTATTTAGGTTTTTGCAGTGATAATTATGTTGATGTTGAGAGTTGTTTTTGGAAGATTGTGTGGTATTAAAAGTTATCTCATTCATATGTTTGATATGAAGAATGTTAAGATCAGAGAAAGAATCTAACTGGTATGAGAAATAGAAAAATAACATTAAAAATAATTTATTAATAATTATTAATTTTAGTGGGGAAATCAAATTAGAATAATAAAAATAAAATTAAGAGAAATTATTATTAAAAATTTAATTAAAATTAGGAGACTTAGTCAAATTGACCATAAACTAATAAAATACCATAAAGGTTATAAAGAGAATATTAACAAAATTGAATATTAAAACAATCTTTCAATAGTTATTAATATTAGAGAGGAAGTTAAATAGAAGAAATATAATTAATTACAAGAGGAAATTACTAAAATTAACCAAAAAAAGAATAAATTTAAAGAATTTGGTTAAAGTGACTATAAATTATATTTGATCAAATTAAGTAAATAATAAATTAATAACACTTTGCTTAAAATGAAATGAATACTATCAATATTAACAGTTAATTACTTATATTTAATTTAAATAATATTGAGATAATGAATATAGTAATATAATAGATTATGGTCAAATTGAAATACCTATGAAAGAGATAAAAACTTATTATTTGTATTAAAATCTTAAATAGATGTTATACTTAATAAGTTAAATTATTAGAATAGAGAAGGTAAAAATAAATGAAATTAGATTAAAAGGTTAAACTAGGGAATAAGATAGCTTTATATCCCTAAAAATGGAAGGACACAAATGATACTACAAAGTGTGTTCTAGAAGAAGCTATCAACTTCAAATTATTATCTTTAAAAATTAATGTTGCATTTTAATATTTTAAATGTAATATTTTAAGAAGTTTCATATTGTATTATTATATCAAAAGGAAAGAATTAGTTGACCCATGTTTATACTTTTTTCAGAAGAAAAAATTGTAATTTTATTATTGCAAATAAAACTACATTTTGTATGTGCAAGTCACACACATACTATGCATAGTTGCTAGTGAACCAAATACCATATATGTTTGGTTGCTTAAGAGGCAAGTCAAAAGTCATCATAAAAAATACAAAAGCTTACTGAAATAACATAGAACTTTAACAACAACAAACAACCTATACAACTTCACAAAGTCATAAAATAGACATAACTGATGTGACTGCAAAGAGACCTACATATAACTAAGTGTCCCATAAGGCATCAAGCAAAAAATAAACCTAGGATATCCAAGTGAAGTCCATCAATAAAGGGTCTGTGAAAATATTCTATGATGGCACCATTCAACTACTCGTTAATTTTCCATACTCGAAAAGCCTATGTGGCACCTACCTTAGAGAGTGTGTCTGCTTCAGAGCTCTGCTCCCTATAAATATATAGACAAGAAATCTAATTAAAAGATTGTTTGAGATGAAGAACCTCATCAAGAATGGGACTCAATGTGTGAATGTGAAATCAATGTAGCTCATTAAACCATTTTACTCTCACCTTTGAATCACCAAAACTCTGCAAGGTATGAATACATTTTTCAATTCCAAAAGGAAGGAGTTTAAGGTTGAGAAGTTTCGCATAAATTTTTGTACCCCTCCTCAGACTACTTTGAAGTTTAAGAGAGTGATTTTCCAGAATGTAAATTACTGCCCCTCTACCAAAATTTCCAATTTTAGAAGTTTCTCCATTAAAAATGGCCCAAGGAATAGATTTGTTCACCTCCTTAGCAACTATAATCTGAGGACTATTAGATCCTTCATCTATGGGCTAGAGTTCAAAATATGCTATTACCTTGGCTATCACCTAATCCAGAATAGAAGATTTGTTCTTGAAAGTTGCTCTGTTTTTGGCATTATAAACACCCCAACAAACAAGAGGAAGCATATTCTTGAATTGCTTTAGATTTACCTACTCCCACCAATACTTCCATACTTGTTGGAAATATGCTGCTTGTTAATTCATGACACTTCCCATTCAATTTTGGATAACATTCCAAACTTCCTTCATGAAAGGACAAGAAATAAAGAGGTGATCTTCTAATTGTGACACAAAACACACCAATGTGGACAATGCATACGCCATTTTTGAAGATGACCCCAAGTTGGTGTTTTGTTTTCAAGTAGATATCATATGAATAGATAGGTTTTTGGAGGTCTCTTTAACATCTAGATATTTTTCTACCACTAGAAAATTGCAATTAGTTGTATGTTATTGCATATAAACACATAACATCTTTTGGAGTATATTCGCCCATGACGAATGGATCCATCAAGGAGTATCAACCTCCTCTTCTCTAATATGCACATGTGTTATGTTTAGGGCCAACGTATAATTATTCCGCATGTCTTGAAATTAAGGAGGAAGATTAAGCTCTTGAGCATTGATCCATCCTTGTGCCCATATAAAGGTGATAAGGGGATCAACAACATGATTCAACATATGCTTTCCTTGGTCATTTATAACTTGGATCATGTCATATGGAAGGCAATAATTTTCTCCATAGCCTACCCGAGGATCCTTTCCTATCTTCAAATTATCCCTATTAATAACTCTCCAAGCCAGACCATCTTCAATGATTGGAAAGGAAAAGACAAAAACCTTCCATATGAACGATATCTTTGACCTTTTCTTATCAGGATTTTGTAGCCATTCTTCTAGTGAGATTGGAAAACTATATTTCTTGAGAGCTACAATCATCCACAAACCTTTTGTAGAAATTAGTCTCCATCCCACTTTGGCAGCCCAAGTCTTTGTGAAAGAGGGTAAAATTTTTAGCCACCATCCTGAACAATATTTAGGTAGAGAAAGTTTCTCCCACTTGACCCAAGGGAAGATTATTCCTTATTTACCTCCCATCCGCAAGAACCTGCTACATAACTTTTTATGGAATTAAAAACCCCTACTGGAATCTAAGATAGGGACATCTTATACACTAGAATATATTCTAAATTTTTTGACTAAAACTAATCCCTCTACTCTAGACAACCATTTAAAGCACAATGATTTAATTCCTTTTTATATCTTTGCAATAAGCCACTTCCAATTAAGTTTTCGATAATATTTAGGTTTTAAGAATAACCCTAAATACTTAGACCATCTCCAAATTCCAAGGTATGGAATAGAAAAATATTTTGTGCATATGAAACTTTGTCCCTGGAAATTCTATTTGGGGATAGTGAAGATTTATGCTTATTTACCATCATTCTTGTTGCCTTCTGAAACAAACACAATACTAACTTAATAGAATCCATATCTCTATGGATTCCATCACTAAACAACAATACATCATCTATGAACATCAAATGAGTAATAGTGAGGTTTTCAACCACCCAAACAACATGCATGTCACCCCTTCTTTTTTACTCCTTTAATAGCATGTTCAATCCATAAACAAACAACATAAAGAGAAGGGGTGAAAGAGGGAACCCCTACCTAATCCCCCTTTGACCTTGAAAGACTTTAGATGTAGAACTATTAATAAGTACCACAAATAAAATAAATGATAAGAAACTCATAACCTAATTTATGAATGACACCTCAAAACCCAGATGAGTAAGCAGTAGCTTGACAAAACACAAGTTCACTCGATAATATGCTTTTAATAAATGAATCATAATAACCTTACCATTTTTCTTCCATGTTTTTATAATGTGGAGGATTTCCTAAGTGACTCTGATCACTTCATGAATTTGTCTATCCTCTAAGAAGGAAAATCGTTCACTATAAATATTCTTAGATAAGATCAGCTTTAACCTGTCCTCAATAATTTTTGTGATGATTTTGTAGATGCGGTTATAGAGAGAGATGTGCTTTAAATCATTAAAGGAGTGGAGGTCATCAGTTTTTGCAATTAAAGAAATGAATGTAGGTTTGAAGGAAGGGGGGATCTACCCAGATGTCTAGGATTCTTCAATAAAATCGAGGAGGTCACCACCTAACAGCTCGTAGAAGCCAAAAAAACACTTTACTATCTAGCCATATAGGCCTAGACTTTTATCTTTTTGGAAGCCATGGAGAACTTTTTGCAATTTCATCTCTCACACTCGCTCCATAAGTTCCCTATTTTCCTCATGGTATATAAATCGTGGGAAATCTTGGGAAGTTCGAATAATATTTTCAATAGACACATCCTACAAGGGCTTGAAAATATTACTTAAATGGCTCACCATAATCCTAGATAAATCATCAAAAAATAATACCCTACCACCTGTTGGGTCATCCAACTCCCAAATAATATTTTACACCTTTTGATCCTTGGCAAAATTCTGAGAAAAAAAAAATTGTTGTCATCACCACTTTGAAGCCAAATAGTCTGGTTCTTTTGTCTCCACTAGTCATCTTTGTCACCCAAGATTATTTTTCTTTCTTTTTTGAGCAAAAAAACCCTTTACTTGGCCTCCTCATTGATATAACCTCCTCCTTCATAATCTTCTAGTCTATCTAATTCCATGTCCACATTTCTAAGGGTTTCTTCATCCTTTTTCTTTTTTTGTAAAGTCCAGTAAACAATAGCCTTTTTTACTTTCTTTAAATTTGATGCAAATTGATTATCCCTCAATCCCACCTAATTTGGATCAAAGGGAGACCAATTCTCAGAGACCAATTTCTAACTAAGAGGTATTGAATTTAAAAGGAATTCCATGCTTGTTTTTATTCCCTCTAGGTTCAATAAGTATGGGGTGATGATCGAATCCCCCACCTATTCCAATCCATTGGTGAAACAAAGAGGTTATCTCTATGATTTCCTCCACTATTAGGAATCAATCAATCCTTATAGCCACCCTATCTTCTCCATAACATTGATTTCTCCACTTAGGGTGGTTTTTTATCAGATCCACATCACCGAGCATATGGGCCTCGAACATATGTATGAAATACCAAGCCTAGGCATCCGAATGCAAGTGAGGACCCCAAACTTTTGATGGTCCCAAAGAGAAATTTAAATCACCCCCAATGACTAGATTATCCAATTTGATGAAATATCTAGACATCAATTCATCCCAAAAAGGAACTCTATCATGGCATGGGCCATAAATATTGATTATATTCACATCCTTATCCAAATCAATAGAATAAATATCATCTCCTAGGATTAAGTTCACCCCCATGACCCCTAAAGTTTAATAGTTTTTATATTTAAACCCATAGTCAAGTCTCCCAATATACCTTTAGCATATGACACTACAAACCACCAATCAGGGAAAATGGATTCCAAAGCGCTCTTGATTAGATCCCCTTCCCCTAGAGTCTCTTGTAAAAAGTAATATCCACTTTAACCTCATTCACCAAGCTCTTCAGGGTCATATTTTTAGATAGTTTGGCCAAGATCTTGCAGTTAAAGGATATAAAAATCATGATATCACTAGGTATAGGGTTTTCCAAACTCTAAGAACCCCATGAATTGAGATTTTATTTTCCATCTACAACTTCCCAATTGGTTTTGTGTTTTTCCCTAGTCATATAAGATTTTATCCCTCGACTTACCACCTAATTTAACTAAGGATAGTTTTCCAAGTCCTCTAACACATCCTAGGGTATCCCTCTTTCCATTCCTAAGTTAAAGGTTATACGACACAGTGAGACTAGCAGGATCTAACTGTTCCCAAAGGTAGCAATTTTAGAGGAGGGAATATTGTTTGTAGAAAGGGAGAGGACAAGAAACCATAGAAATAGAAGGAGGAGGAGACACATTTTTATCATGTTGATTATTTCCATCATCCATATCAAGTGAATCAATAGAATGAATTAAATTGTTAACCATAAGCGAGGGAGAGAAATTACCTAGTAGATTGGCCCCTGTAGAAGGTGAAGCTCCCTTGTGGTCCATTCTTTTGAATTCCATTTGAGCCGCTCTATGTACATTTTTTCATAAGCCACACTATCCTTTTTCTCCATTTGTTTTGTAGTCATGAAATCTACATTTTCTCCATTAGACACAATGTCTACATTTGCTCCATTTGTTTTGTATTCAAGGCATACTCTTTCACTCTATTAAATTTTATTGCATAGGAGGAGACACCTTTCACTATGGTAGTGAAAGAGAGGTTTTAGTGGCTTTATCTCTAAGGTAATAAGGGATATGACCTAAATCATATTAGGTTTTCCTAAAGTGATAATATTAAGAGGAGGGTAAGCTTTTAGATGTGGATCAAAATGTAGATTACTCTCACAACTCCACATTTGACACTTGGGATCATAACCTTATGTATAGATGGAAAATTTTTAAGCTTGACCCAGTTATAGTAACTCAGATTCATTAAGGTTTAGCTCAACATATGTATTCATTCAAAGGACAAGAAGAAAGGGAAAGGATTGCGGGTATTTTTTCAAGAGTTATTAGAATACTACCATATTATTTATTATTAATATTTCTCACAATAACATTGTAGTTATATAATAATGGAGCTTAATTTCTACTTTGATTATACAATCAATTTAAAATAAATCTATCCATGAAAAATATACATCTATTTTTCACTAGTATGCGTTCAAAATCTAGTCTGCTACATAATAAAACAAGCATCGTATCCTTCAAATGTATAACAATTTTAAGCCAATAAATATTGAATGATTAAACATGATTTCTCCAATAATTATCACCACAAGCAATATACATCTAACTTTTATTGAGATTCATACACAAGATAATCCTATACTAAATTAATCAAGGTGTACATCATTCAAAAGCATAATACTTATGAGCCAATCATCATTGGATGAATGAATAGGGTTTTCCCATTCACACCATAAGTTTAAATTTTTTTACAACAAAATAATAAATGGTATTGTCTACCAAAGGATAACTATTCTACAAAATGAAGAAACTTGAGCACTTGATGGAGTCCTTCACCCCTCAAGCTATAAATATTACAAAATATCCTTGCTAAGACTAAACATTAGTGACTCATTGGTAGCACTTCCAATCTTTTCCTTTGGTCTCTTCTTCCCTATGGACCCCCAAGCTATAATGGAGTGGTATGGAAAGAGGAATATACTAGCAAGGTGGAGGAAATATCTTGAGATTAGGAGGTCCCCACTCAATAGATCCTCCACCATCCTAATTTGCAATAGTTCTTTAGTAGACACTTAAAATAAAAATAGTATTAGGGCATTTGTCCATCCTTAGGCCACATCCAAAAAATCCCTTATGGAATAGAACGATCTTCCTTTTATATAAGGTTTCAATAGTTATACTTGGATATTCATGTAAAATAAGTATTTCCTTTAATTTCAAATTTGATTATTCACCCATCCATTTGTCAACCCCTCACTAGAGCTCTCATCAAATAATTTTCTACTTTCTTATTAAAATGACTAATTTTTGTCACCCACACAGGTTTCCCTATTTCTTCTCCTAGCTTCCCCTTGATCCTAATTTAGAACCCCCATTTTGTGTATTAGATGCTTCATTAGCTCAAGTAAATGGGTAGGTTTTAGAGTTCGATCCTCCAACTGCCCCCTACTTTTTCTCAAGTTAAACTGTTAGTTTGAGATTTTCTGTTATGATTTTTCCACGTTGAGGTTTTCTCATAAGATTATTTTCCTCTAAATTTCAAATTAATATTCTCTAATTTCATGCACAACCCCCTTTTCCTATTGAGAGTAAATTTTCATTGAATTATTGTTTCTATTTGACTTTATGCCCCTTTTCCTTAGCATTAGGAAAATTTAGATACTTGAGATTTATTTACTTTTTAAAGTTTTTCCAAGTGTGAGGATGGTTGGCAATGATAATTATTATATTCATCTTGTATACCTACACCTATTCGCCCTTCCCAATAATTTTAACTTCTCAATCAAGTTTTCCTCACAAACCCTTTTATCTATATTCTTTATTTTATTGTTCTAATTCACAAACATAAACCATTAATTAACTTTATCCTTTCCTGATTTTAAGTGTTTTAAGTCACCCATTACCTTAAATAAATTCCTATCAAGTTTCTAAGGTTTCCACATCGTTTTCCCTTCAGGCATCCATGACTAAGGATGGTAAAATGGAAAAGACACTAGAGATCATCGTTATCTACTATGTCCTCCTTTGTTGTGAGACTAATGGAGCTGAGGTTCAATGAATTTGCCTTCATTTGCTACCCTCAGTAAATCCTAGTGAGTGAACCAATGTGACGTCCACTCTCATGGTATTGTGAGCTTCAAGGTGAAGACATCCAAATACCTTTCATCCCAAGCCACAATGGGAGTGCTAATGGGTGGAATCAGGGATGTTGTCCCACCCATCCTATGAAATTCAATTTCTCCTATACATCCATATCACCCATATGTGAGTCATTCAACAAAGAAATTAAATTTTTCTTACAACCACTAACATGAAATTAGTAATCATAGCATAATATTATTTGAAAAAAAATGAATTCTAGCCTCAATAATACATAATCGATCAAACCAAAGGTTACTGACTCATCACATGCATGTGCATCCAAGTGATTTCCTCCCACACCCAAATAACCATATGTAATATATAATTATTATGTTATACATTGATACATTTGCACATGATAGAAGATCATTATTGAAATCACCATGACTACCCATAACATAATCATCAACATAATGTTAACTTGAATCAAAAAGATAACAATTAGACATGTAAATGTAGTAGCATATAATAAAATCATCATCATCATTGCGTATAACACCAAATACATACATCACATTATCATCACTACCAATAATAACATCAATTACGTACATCAAAATCATCATCACGTCCATTAGTAATATTGTAAAATAACAGTATCATCGACCTAATGTCCTGAAAGAATCATGTATGTGTCATAAGGCTATATCAAGGTTGAGGTAATGTAAAAGCTAGATAAACTAGAGAAGGGTACTAAAAAATACATAAAAATGTGATATTTTCTTGGTAGAAATTGCACCTCATTTTTTAGCCATATTCATGGTGTAAAAACCTAAAACAAATCCATTATTAACTTACAAACTAGAGGGGAAACCCTCATGCCAATAAGAAACAAAGTAAAACTTGGAAAGAAAATAGAAACAATAGTGAGAAATTGAAAATACATAAATAAAATCAATAATAGAAGGAAACGAATTAATGAATAAAGAAAAACATGGTTACCTAATTGTAATACTCTTTCTTTCCATAGATTCATGGCTATTTTAATTGATTCTCTTGTAGAATCACCTTGTCTTCCTTTTCATAGATTCATGGCTATTTTTATTTCATTCTCTTATAGAACCACCTTCTCTTCCCTTTCTATCATGTGAAATATGGAAATGAAATGAAGCCTAACTTTTTCCCCCTTTTAAGAGTTACTTTCCTTGTAGTTTTTCCTACCTCTTTCAATAAGTTAAATAAATATGAATTAGAGATCGGTGCTCCACTTTATTGACTAATATCTTACCACATTCATTCATAAGGGATATTTCTAAATTATTAAAAAGAAAAGTGAATATATTGTAGGTATTTGGCGTATATTGGGTTTATAGTTATTAGAGAGTAAAAAGGGGTATCTAATAAAAACAGAGGGATTTCTATTGGAAGTATGTATTGGGAAAAGATTTCAACGAAAGAATTTTGGGAGATTTTAATAAATATCTAGTGAAATTAAGGGTATTATTCGACATCCATTGAACATATGCACTATGTCAAAAGTTCATTGAGTGAATATCCATGAAATTAGTATTTTGTGCTTTGATGTATTAGAAGCACATGTGCCTAGACCAAGTGAAGTAGTGTTGTTTCCATACCAAAAAGGAGCATTGGTGCCTTTTTGGGTTAAAACTTCAATGTAAATGGGTTATAGAGCATTTTTTATCTTAAACAAAAGTTGAGTAATGACATGCCTAAACCAAAGTGGAGACTAATGTAATTTTAAGTTGTTGGTACTTCAATGCACATTTGTCTACAAGCACACATGCACTTTAATTAATGTGGAGCACTAATGCACATTGAATAGTGAAGAACTAATGTATTTTTGGTTTGTTGTCATGATATGCATGTGGTTGTGGAGCACTAACGCTTGTTGGGTGTGACTTTTTACCTATTTTTTGCACCTTCTTTCCCCAGTTTTGATCCTTTTATCTGCCAGGCTTGTGAACTTTACATGATTAGTTCCCATTTTTCTCACTTTTATAACCTATTCCACTGTCATGTTGTTTTTCCATATTTTACTAAATATTATGATGCTTGATTCCTTTTTGTGGCTAACTAGAGGAGCATTGAAGAAGTATTTTGGAAAGCTCTTCCCCTTTTCAGGTGTTTCTCGTGAGAACAAGGTTATGGAGTAGATAGGCAACATTGATTTAATAGAAAGAAGGGTAGAACAATTTGTTGTTACACCCTGTATGCTGTTACAGGATGTTGTTACACATTGGATGTTGTTACAGGTTGTTATTACACATTGGATGTTGTTACAGGATGTTGTTTAGCACTAATACAAAGGTTCATTGTTACACCAAGGATATTGCCGCCAGTGATTTTCGTAACATCCTGAACCACTATTCACTCATGGGATGCTGTTGCACCAGAGCTGGAAAATGTGGGTACTATTCCACATAACAATTGTCGGCAATATGAATTGTTTATTTTGGAAGTAACAGACCCAAGCCGTTGCAATCCTAATTGTTACACAGTATTTTGTCACCGCCCCTGTTACCCCTTCTCCCATACATTGGAGGACCTATTCCGGGACCTGTGAGAAGTGACATAACTTGAAAACACCTGCTTTGTACCTCTTAAAGTATGTACTCCATATGCCCTGAAGACACCTTCTGCAAAATACCCAAAAATATAACCCTTTCTCCATTGGCGATGTTCCACAGTGTATTACTCACGCCAATGGGGTAAATCCTCCAAAGAGGGCGCACTAGCTGGCGCTCTGTCTCAGAGTCGAACCAGCGCCAACCCAGTTGGGTAAAGTTTTTAACAATCAAACTTCCAAAGGTTCCTTCCACCTTATCCATGAACTAATTCCAGTTTGAGTTGGTTCAGTTGGGCTTTGTATCTCCCAAGGAGGGAAGTAGTTCTCCACCTCTCATGGAAGTTTCCTAATGATAAGGACAATCCCATGAATCAAGTGGATGGTCTTATCTACTCCTCGTACCTCTATATAAGCTTGTTCTTTCCCCTTTGACAAGCTAGTTAGTAATTCTACTTTTCAAGCTCCCAAACCTAAGTCCCAAAGTCTCAGAATTGCTAAGCTCATCTTGCAAGAGGTCTTGTGTATCCCTATGAGGCTAAATCTTTAAGGGGGAGATCCATGTCCAAGTAATCAAGGAGAGAGAGGCTTGTTCCCATCCCTTATAAGCTTTGCAAGGCATGCATTGCTGATTCACCCAGCCAAAGGAGGATTTGACGTCAGAACTTGGTTGTATTCTCTTTTGTTTATCAATAATAATAGACGACTATCATTATGGTTCCACTCATATGTCTTTATTATGATGTTTGAGTTGTATCCTTTCTGACTGATACATAGTTGCATTTCTTGGATTTTATGCTTGTATTTGTCTTTTTCTTTGCATGTGCAGGTGTCTATTCATGAGGATCGTGAGGATTGTGACCAACTGAAGCGAAAGAACGGAAGCGACGACCCTTCTACGAATATAAGTGTTGGATTCGAGGTAGGCTCTCATCATTGGCCTTTACTTTGCAATTAGGAACCTGTGTGTTAGCGTTGTTTGATTGTTGCTAGACCCCATTTAGGCTAGTGGGATCGCCTTTGTCCGCAGAGGGGATTTACCTACACAACAATTTGGCGACTCCGCTGGGGAGTTGGCTTTTGCCTTGATTGTTTATTTTGTCTTGTTGTTTGATTTGTAAACTATTAGACGGAGCCTGAATTCTGGCCAGATAGCCTTCGAAACACTATTTCTTTGCATTAGCGAAGTAGATCAATGCTACTTCAGTCCATCTCCGGTCCGGTTTGCAAACTGAATGACCTGGGACTAGCCTTGTTCCTTGATTTTTCCTTGGTTTATCCTGCTTGTTTTTCTTTCTGGGTTGGATACCTATGTTGTTTTTGCCTCTTGAGAGTACTTAGGTATTGTTGGTTTAGGCTTGGCTCTTTTGTTTTTTATTTTTCCATAGCAAACTCGACTGGCGCTAGTTTATAGCATGACAGTCGTGCCAATTGGCGCATGTTGCATACTTACAACTCGTGCCAATCCTGAAAGGGGCTAGTTGCAGCCTGATAGTCGCGCCAGGCCTGTAAATTTTTTAAGTTTGCTTGGTTCTCGACTTTTTGAGCTTTTCCTTTGCCCTAAATACCTTTATTAGATTACTGGAGTGTCTTGGAGTGTGATTTGACTGGTTTTGATCGCTACCCTTTGGGTGTTTGCTTTTTTCTGCCGATTTCACATTTCTAGCCCTAGGGAATCTAGTGGCCTTGTGAATCGAGCCTTCCTAAGGTGTTTCGATCTTTTTGTTTTCCAGTCGACTCTCTTGCTTGCTCCCTTACACTTTTTCGGTAGTCATGAATCATTTCGTTGCGTTATTTAGGTGATTTGCTTCGTCTTCACTTGAATTCCACTCCGTCTCACTTTGAGCCTAGATCACACAGCTCATTGTTGTCTTTGGGACCCTTTTGATTCTTTGGATGTTTGATTTGTGTTTTGAGGAACTGAACATGCGTGTGTTGGTTAGAATTTTTTAGTGTTATTTCTCAAAAGCTCTTTAGTGCATTGTGCAATTATTGAAAAAAAAATCTCTTTTGCTTTGAAACAGTTAATGAAAGTTAGGACTTTTCATTTTGATTAGTGGATTAGCGATCTTAAAAGAAAAGTTTATTGGTTTGCATTAGCTGCATTAGGGAAACTCTTTGTTGTTTGTGACCATTTCATTTGCATGAAAGCTCTCTAACTCTTTTGTAATTAGCATTCATCGAATGGAATGACATGTTTTGGCATATAGATTGCATTTAGGGATTTTGAGAAATTACATACGGTTAGGACCTGAAAACCAAAACTTAACTCAAGATCAAATTTAAAATAAATCGAATGAACTTAAAAACGCATTGGAACATAACGCTCACATTCTAGAGATCTAGGCTAGAGATGTGCTCCGGTGTCGTTAAACCTAGTCACTTTTGTTTCGCATTAAGGTTGGGCGATTCCTCCTTGTGTGACTCAACTGTGGTCTAGTACGAACTTGTGCTCCTACGTACCATCGCGTATATATGGGGAGACTCCACTAGGTTATCATCCTTGATCCACAGGAAGCCGTGTTTGCCGCCTTACAGCCTGTAACGCACCGAACACAGCATTCGGGAAGATTGGCTGTCGTACGGAAAGTCCTTGGCTTTCATATGATTGCTCAAGTGTATATGCAGTTTTATGGATTGTCTGGTAAACCCCTTGCCTAGTTTCTCCAGAGCTGTCACTTTTTGATCCTTTTCGGACTCCTTAAAAGAAAAGGCTCACTTGAGCATTTGTCACTTCGGGCTCACTAAATATTTGAAGGCGACTAGAGTCATCTTTTGTCCTTTTCTCGACTCTTAAAACATGAAAAGGTCAAGTTGTTTCCTAATGTCTTAAAAATTTATTCGACCACGATTACATTTACCTTGTTAGATCTTGTGTGCGTTAGTTTTGAGTAGGGTCTTTTATCGTTAGCTTGTCTAGGATTTTTGTTTGATTCGATCATCCTGGCGGATCCATCGATCCCGTCTCCCGTCCCGAGTGACCAAGGGTCTCCTTCTTCTGCCGCTCCTGAGACACCGGTTTGTGGTGACACTTTCCCTATTATTCCAAGTGTCCAACCGTTGAACTCTCGCACTCCAGAGGACGAGCTTTACGATTTGTTTTGGAACCCTGTTTGGGAGCCTTCCGAAGAGGATTTTCCCTCTACTCCTATTGGTGTTTCGTCCCCGATGGCTTCTTCTGATATGGAAGAAACGTCTCTTGTATCGAGTGGAACACCCGTTATGTCGAGTATTGAGACTCCTATCCCGGCCACATCCCCAGTCATATCTACGCCCTACACTGTTACACCTCTCGGTATTACAGTGCCTGTGCGCTATAGATCTCTGAGGGATGCCATGGGCTCTGGGAGTTCCTCTTCTATGTGGGATAATAACATTGTTCCCACTACGGGACCTTTTGTTTCCCAAGTTCACCATACCGCTGTCACATTAGTTCCGACCAATCCGACCCTTTGTGTCGCATCGTCGACTCCAGTTGCTAGTGCCGTTACAACATCTTCTGTCATATAACTACTATTGCCGACCCATCCCGTGGTCCGGTATGTAGTGGTCAACTGGCACATGCTGTCAGAGTTGTTCATCCTGAAAGCAGTGCCCCGCCTTCTTCTGATGCCATTTCAACGGGGGGGCATATTCTCAATACTTGCATGCTGTCCAAAATCCAGGCACGCAAGGCCCCTATTATGACCCTATAGGTCATCATTTGTATACCTCCTTGCCAGCTCAACCCATGGTTGAGTCTTCAATTCCATTGAATGTGGCTTGGGGTACCACTGGTTACGATGGTGGCCAATTCCATTCGGATCAAGGGCAGCCGTATCAAGGACCATCATACCAAGGTCAACCATCCTACACGCAACCTAATTATGGGCAGTAGTATTATGGCCAAACCTATCCAGGGCAACCTGGAGGCTCACAAGGACAACCCTCCCAGGGACAACCTTCGGCCTCTGGTGGTCCGTCTTTTACATATCTTGGGCCAACCTTCTGGAAACCCGGGACAACCTTATGCTCAACAAGGACAACCTGGACCCCAGCAGGGATACCCTTCGGGTCAACCCTACGGGAATCCGGGACAACCTTACGCGCAGCAAGGACAACCTGGAAACCAGTTCCAACTAAGATACCCGACGATTGTCCCGAATTCGACGGCAAAGCTGGAGAGGATACTCAAGCCCATGTAATGACTTATCACCTTTGGTGTTCGTCCAATTCATGGCTTGATGATTCGGTTCAGCTTCGCCTGTTTCAAATGACTCTTACCGGCTCTGCTACTAAATGGTACATTGAATTGACCCGTGCGTCTTTTCAAGATTTTAATTCGTTAGCAATGGCATTCCTCACTCATTTTCAGTTACCCATTCGGTACGAGACGGGGACCCATCTCCTTATGTCTCTCAAGCAGGACACGGCCACGCACATCTCTGATCATATACATGAATGGAGAAGGTGTCGTCGATTGATTAAGTTTTGGGTTCCTGATCAACTCCTCACCGATTGGTTCACAACTTCCTTTGTCCCTAAGATTGCACGGGACATTGCCATGGGAGCTTGCGTAACTGAAGAGCAAGCTATCATGCATGCCCAGTACCTTGACTTAGTTTATTCTTAGACAGGTACTTCATATGAGTATTTTCCTGATGCCCCGAGACCCGGTACATCTAAGGCTCCACCAAAGCCATCTGTTGATGGAGTTATTGGCTCTGTAAATCCGTCGTCCAAAAAATCATCCTCGAACCCTGGGAAGCCAAAATCGGATGCTTCTAATGAAAACACTTCTCAGGGTGGTTCAAATTCTGGAAGTACTTTCGAGGTTAACACCGTCTCGTCCACCACGGCGAGTAAGGCCTCGAAAGGAAAGAAAAAGGGGAAAGCAAAGAATAAGTCTGAGCACCTAAATAGGATTCCTCCAAACCTCCATCTGAGGAAGGAGCTAAGCGTAAACCCAAGTATCCTTGTCTCATCTGTGATGAGGATCACTACACCAAAGATTGCCCTAGGCAGTCCGAGGTTAGTCGTTTGTTGAAGGGTGCCCCTGGGATTCCTGCGGTTCTGAAAGAACCTTTCCCCTTTCAACAGACTCAAATGGTGGCTGATCCATCTTCGTCTTCTTCTCCCTTTGGTTCCGAAGTCTTCATGGCTGGATCCATTCCCGTTCATGTAACAACTTGAACAAAGGAGTATCCGTCGTCCGCCGGGAAGGAGCTTGAGGTTCCCTTAAGCGCTCCTTCATCCAGCTCTAGTCTGCTCCATATCGAGAGACCAAATACTGAGACGAACATCCGACCCCCTCCCAAAGGAGTACTCAGGAGATCATCTTACAACCCAAATGCTCGTGCTACCCAGCACTATAGCATAGTTGAGGACTTAGCGCAGGCTCCGTCGGCTATGTCCGCCTTAGAGGTTCTCCAGAGCTGCCCCCCTCAGTGGAAGTCCCTGCTATCAGCCATCGGTGGCATCGACCCAGTAGATTCGGATTTGATCACCTTTGATCTCGAGAGCCATGTCCCAAGGCTGCCTCATCAGATCGCTTTTCTCATACAAGTCATCATCAATTCGAAAACGATCCATCGTACAGTTATTGATGAGGGTGCGTCAACTTGCATCATGTCTATTGCTTGTTGGAAAGCGATCGAGTCTCTGACTCTGAGCCAGTCTCCCACGACATTGGAAGCCTTTGATGGGAGAGAATCTCATCCCTATGGTATTCTTCAACGATTGTCGATTACTTTAGAAGGGAAAACCGTTGAAGTAGAAGTTGAGGTCGTTGACGCAAATCTTACTTACAACCTCCTTCTGGGCCGGAGTTGGATGTATGCCATGCGTGTCATGGATTCATCCCTCTTCTGTGTCATTCGTTTCCTTCACCCGGGGAAAATTGTCACGGTAGACCAGCTCTCCTTCTTCGCTTCTTCTTCTGAAGGCAATGTACCTTTCGTGGAGCATACCTCCATCCCTTTTGAGAGTGTGGGAGCTGGGCTCTTCAAAGATCCCGCCCCCATGGGTGTCTTTTCACTCCCACGTCTGAACCTTACTTCGCTTGGTTTGGTTTCTACTCGTTTTGATTCCTCATTGCACACTATTGCGACCCTCGGTCCCTCTGCACAAGGGGACATTGATCCTCTAGCTTGTAAACCTCGCTCGGCCGGGGGGCATGGGCAGATCATCGGTGTTGTTGATCATTTTATAAAACAGGTCGAGACGACACCTACATTATCTAGGCCGGTTACACAACAGTGCGATAAGGTAAGTCCCGAAATGGGCTTGACTTGAACCAAGTATCATGCGTGCACTTTATTTTTTGTACATACGTGTGTTATCAGCAAGTGTGTTGTGTGTGCATGTTTTTATATTTTTATCTTGGTATGTCGGCGTGATTACCACTTATTATGTCTTTTTCTTCTTGAACAGATCTCTGGATCACCTTACGTTGGTTTCGCTGATGGTGCTTCCTACAGTATACACAGCTTGTCATCTGCGGCATGGGTGATCTATGATCCTCATGGTGAGTTAGTAGACATTCAAGGGGTTTGTCTCGGTTGTACAACGAACAATGTTGCTGAATATAGTGCTGTGATTGAATTATTAGCTGAGGCAATTAACCTCGGCATTCACACATTGGTTGTGAACTTGGACTCTCAACTTGTAGTCCATCAACTCAACGGGCGTTATTCCGCCAGAGATCATCGGATTTTAAGGTTGTATTTACGTGTTAAATTATTAGAAAGGGATTTTGATTTCATTACTTATCAACATATTCCAAGACGACTTAATACGTTAACCAATGCATTAGCTAATTATGTGTTGGACAGGCATTTGCATAACATGTGATTCAACATAATACAAGAAGCATAAAGTAAAATAAGACCATAAAACATATGTATATATATGTGTGTGTGTCCAGAATGTTTGCACCCCGTGCATCATCGAAAAATAATACATGTTTGTCTGAATACATCCAGAGACAACATGTCTCTCAAAAAATATGCATGAAAAGAAAAGCCTAGATATCTAGTCTTGGTGGTGCTCATGATAGCACGTCACCGCCCGCACTAGATGCCTCAAGAGCCAGTGGATGTGAGTTGGCACCTCTACTGTGTGCCTCTGGTACACTAGCAGGACATCCGTTAGCCGAGCATAATCTGGGATACCTCGGGTGATAGCCTCGAGGTTCTGGATGAGCTCCCCTCTGTCATTGCCCTCCTCCTGAGGATCTGCTGCTACTGCTGCTGCTACTGGATGTCTCCTCGCAATGGAAGACAAGCCAGCTAGGTGCTCTGGGCCGACATCTGCATATGCATATAAAGGTCATTAGGACAAGCATGTACTGACAAAAAAAAATCATAAAAATATAAAATTAAAAAAAAAATGAGGACGTACCAATCTCCTCGTCCCAGTCCTCTCCCTCCGGCAATGGAAGGTCAAGGTCTCCAGTGAAGTCTATCCCTGCATACGGCCAGTCTTCCGCCATAATCAGTTGGCGGCGAAGCCACCCGAAGAACTCTGGTGTGAAGGACATCTCCAGGCCGCCACCATCCCTCGGCATCAGTGCCGCCCATCAAGCCATCCTTGGCTCTCGAGGTGCTGGGTTTGCCACAAAGGCCCCTTGGCCCTGGAAGCTTGGCACACATTCCAAGAAGAAAGTCACCAAGATGGAACCATACCCGAACTGTTGCAGCTTGCCCCGCTTGGCCTTTGTCAGCTACCTCTTCATATTGGTCGTCACAGCTGACGCCCAATTGAAGATCGTCGGGCTAAGGCACTCTATCGCTAATAGTAGGTGGTTCTTCGTAGCTTCGTGGGGCGCTTGTGCCCCCGCAGCTCGTGTAAGAGTGAATAGTAAGGCTCTCAGTGTCAGATCCTGAACAGTGGAGATATCCACCTTCGAATTGCCCTGCCCATATCTTGCCTCCGGGCAAATCCGAGCCTTCACTTCATCCATCTTCTCTCCAGATGGCCTGCTCCCAGTCAATCGAGGCACTGGCCCTCGTCGCGACAATCCGGTCAAGAAGTAGACATCAGACACGTCTAACTCCAACACCTGATCCCGTATCTAGAACACCTGTTCCTCTACATTCCACAAGTCTATCAAGTACTGTAGGAGCTCTGGCTGAGCTCACAAATAAGATAGCATGAAGATTTTTTTGAGCCCACACGCTCTGAGAGCTTCCATGCAATCCTCGTCAACCAGGGCTAATGTGTCCACTTGGTCATGTTCCCATTCCTTCCATGTCATCACCATTTTTGCGGATTGCCCTGCAAATACAAGTCAAAATGATGCATTAGACCCTCACACAACTTGAAATTGCAGCAAAATGGGTTTTAAATTTCTTGAAACTGGCCTTAAAAAATGCGCGCGGCCGTTGGTGCGACTGTTTCTAAAACAGTCGCGGTCGTTGGTGCGACTGTTTCTAAAACAGTCGCGCCCATGGGCGCACGCCCTATGGGAAATTTGCCCCATTGGCGCGGGTCCGTGCCCGAAACCCGCGCCAATGGGCGCAAACCCTAAAATTAAAATTCCCCCATAGGAAATGAAAATACAATAAAAAACAATTTTTAAACGGATGAAAATGAAGCTAAGGACAAGACCGCTTACCTGGCACTGACGGCGCTCGAAATGGTCCACTGGATTGGTTGCAATCGCCAACTGAAGGTCACACTCCAAAAAGCCCTAATGTCGCTCTCCAAAGGTAAAAAGTGAAAAGTAATTTTTATTTTACCATTTTCACCTTTTTATAGCTTTTTGACCTTAATGAAGCTTTAAAAAGTCATTTTATGAATATTTTTATGAATATTTGTGTCGAAAATGGGTTTTACGCTGATTTTTTGTGCAGCGACAGGTGTTTATGGAGCTCTCATGGAGAAACGAGTTGTATTTTATACTTTTTCGGACTTGGTAAAAACACGAAAAAGTCACTTTGGAGTCACCTTTTGCTCTTTTTTGACTCTCTAAACGTGAAAAGAATGTCGAGTTGGTCCTCTCGACTCATTAAATGGACATGAGAGGCGGTTGTCTTTAGACCCTTTTCCGACCGTTTAAAAACGAAAAGATCGTCGGACCCTTGTCATTTCCGCTTCGTTAACGGTCATGAAGCGACATGGTTTTGATTGCTTTTTTTACCTTTTCAGATCAGAGTCACTACTTATGAAAATTACTCCTCGGTCGTAATGATCGGGCGGTTCTTTTGAGCATGATTTTATACTTTTTCAGGCTCGAGAGACACAACTTTATGAAAAAGGACACCCCTGGAGTTTCCTTTTCGCTATCTTTTCAAACTCTCTAAATATGAAAAGATGCTGAGTTCTTCCTTTGTCAGACTCGTTAAAACTTAATGACATCGGATTCCATCGTGATGACGCCTCTCAAGCATATGCTATCCCCATCAAGCTTGCCATCCAAAAATAACTGGGGTACTCGCCAGAAATGGTGGGGGAATAAAGGAACCGTAATCATCGTCGTGTCGACAGTATGTCTCTCTTGAACATGGCACTCATCTGCATTCGTGTCTGGGTGGGGATATCTCATTTTGTTTCACACTTGCCTCCGTGGGTTTGGGTTATCCTCTTTGACCATTCATCTGCTCATCGCCTTGTCACCATGGCCCTTGATCATTTGATATTAAATACTGCCAAGTCCACTGTCGTGCCGCCGATATGTTCAAGAGAAGTTGACCTCTGCAGAATGCTCAACCTCCCTCTGATACTTCACACAAAACATTTTATCCTTCTCCGTCTCGTGTCGATGATGTGGGAAACATTATGGCCCACCTTCGATCAAGGTCACTTCCTATCGACTTCAGCTCATTATCCAGGAAGTTGACTTAGAGACTCCCTTCAGGTACCTTAGAGCCTGCATGCCTCAATGACAGGTTCTTCGTGTTCGACGCGAGGTTTTCATCATTGGCCTCCGATCGGATGATTCTACGGGTGTTCGACACCGGTTCACTGAGTCGCACGCCATGGATTGTACCTATAGTACCTTGAGGACCATTGTCATTATAGGTGGTACCTCTCGCGTCTGTTAACAGTTTTCATCATTGACTGGTAATTAGACGATTTTCTCGCATGTTCGACTTTGAATCCCATATTCGCATGCTTTAACTTGTACTTTTTTCGGGTCGAGTTGGAGCACAAGACCCTGGATTTTGTATGTTGAGATCCAGGCTACATTTTGTATGTTGAGATCCAGGCTGCATTTTGTGGATTATTATAATCACTACATGACTTATTCACTGGATGGCTGCGACCATGCCTGAGTCTATTCATTGATCCTTGTCGGATGGCTGCGTCCATACCTGGGATCCAAATTTTTATGTACTCTGCTATGGATGGCTGCGCCCATACCATGTACATCATGTATTTGAACTATCAGTTGTACTTCGTGCAGGTTGTCTGGCGGTCGTGTTTTCAGTTGATCATGTTCTTGTAAAGCACTTCACCCCTCTCTCTCTCGGGCTTCATGCTTTAGTGGGCATCTGTTACACAGTATTTTGTCATCGTCCCTGTTACCCCTTCTCCCATACATTGGAGGACCTATTCCGGGACCTGTGAGAAGTGACATAACTTGAAAACACCTGCTTTGTATCCCTTAAAGTATGTACTCCATATGCCCTGAAGACACCTTCTGCAAATACCCAAAATATAACCTTTCTCCATTGGTGTTTTTCCACAGTGTATTACTCGCGCCAATGGGGTAAATCCTCCAAAGAGGGCGCGCCAGCTGGCGCTCTGTCTTAGAGTCGCACTAGCGCCAACCCAGTTGGGTAAAGTTTTTAACAATCAAACTTTCGAAGGTTCCTTCCACCTTATCCATGAAGTAATTCCAGTTTGAGTTGGTTCAGTTGGGCTTCGTATCTCCCAAGGAGGGAAGTAGTTCTCCACCTCTCATGGAAGTTTCCTAATGATAAGGACAATCCCATGAATCAAGTGGATGGTCTTATCTACTCCACCTACCTCTATATAAGCTTGTTCTTTCCCCTTTGACAAGCTAGTTAGTAATTCTACTTTTCAAGCTCCCAAACCTAAGTCCCAAAGTCTCAGAATTGCTAAGCTCATCTTGCAAGAGGTTTTGTGTATCCCTATGAGGCTAAATATTTAAGGGGGAGATCCATGTCCAAGTAATCAAGGAGAGAGAGGCTTGTTCCCATCCCTTATAAGCTTTGCAAGGCATGCATTGCTGATTCACCTAGCCAAAGGAGGATTTGACGTCAAAACTTGGTTGTATTCTCTTTTGTTTATCAATAATAATAGACGACTATCATTATGGTTCCACTCATATGTATTTATTATGATGTTTGAGTTGTATCCTTTCTGACTAATACATAGTTGCATTTCTTGGATTTTATGCTTGTATTTGTCTTGTTCTTTTCATGTGCAGGTGTCTATTCACGAGGATCGTGAGGATTGTGACTAGCTGAAGCGAAAGAACAGAAGCGACAACCCTTCTACGAATATAAGTGTTGGATTCGAGGTAGGCTCTCATCATTGGCCTTTACCTTGCAATTAGGAACCTGCGTGTTAGCGTTGTTTGATTGTTGCTAGACCCCATTTAGGCTAGTGGGATCGCCTTTGTCCGCAGAGGGGATTTACCTACACAACACTAACTATCTATATTTGTATTTAGAAATAGCTTGTAACTACTTTTATTTTTGATCATCATGAGAATTGTGAGATTCTCATGACTAATCTGTGTCTAATTTTGAGTATGTAATAACAATAAAGGAACTCGATTTTCCATGTATAGGGACATGGAATATAGAAGAGTATTCTTACTCTGCTTCTATAACTTTGAATTATTTTTAATATTAATCATTACGGTGATGTTGTTACTACTCTTCAGTTGATTCATTAATTAATTTTGTGTTGTTCTTGTGCCCTGCTAAGGAGGAAGGGCCCTCCTATTTGGCAGGGATTGTAGTGATCGAGGTAGTGTACATTCTAGTTTCGCTAATTGATTTATGGTTTGTTGTTGTTGTTGTTGTACAAATTGTGAATTACATTAGTTGTTGTTCCAATTTATATTATGTTGTTACATTGATTTAATCAACGGAATGGTAGTAACCAGCTGGGGTAGACATTAGTCACTCTGTGGTGCGCCCTTATTTTGATAGTTGCGAAGTGTGATTTAATTCTGTGGAGTGTTTTCTATGTCTACATGAATGATCTTATTCAGCAATTTGGTTCAACGACAACTTTTAGTTTTTTCTCCATTTTCTTATTCTTGGCTATAGTGTATCGGTACAGACAGTGCGAACTCCATTGAAACAACAAGACCTACCCTGGGTTGAAAATTAAATGTTGCAATCTCGATCAATTAGGATTGATTAAAAAAACACTACATTTTTGCGTCACTATCAGGGATGGCAGTTGACGATACAGTCAGTCAAATTGTTTGTTTGATATAGAGTGTTCTTAGTCCACCATTTTTGGGCTGTAAGACAAGAGGTAAGAACCTCTGCATGCTCTAACATACCTAAGCGGGCCTACCACTTTGATCACTAGGACAGTTAGGGAATTTTGGTGTTTTATTTAGCGTGTCTTCAGCTCTTCAATTGTTGGGCAGTAAGACGAGTGGTAAGAATCTGCACATTGCTCTAACATACCTGGGAAGGCTCACCACTGTCGAAGGCTGAGACACTTAGGGAGTGAATTAATACACATAAGTTCCATGTGTGCAATTGTAGGAATTATAGAGATACCAAAACTATCCCCACGCTAATTAGTCACAAGAAAACATGTCGTAAAAAGGAAAGGAAGAGTGTAGATTTGGGAAGGAAAATATTTATCCATGAACTAATCGCTAAGGCAGAAAAAGAATAGTCAAGCTCTCAAAGGGATGCAAGGAAAACAGGGCCATAGAAATCTGTTACTCCCATAGAAAGAGCATAAATCTCTGATTCCTCTATCTTGGGACCATATCATTCTAAAGCTAACACCCATACCCCCAAGATCAAGAATCTAATTCAGGAACAAGACGGGGAAGCT
>APFE031234262.1:0-22031 GCA_000404065.3 Pinus taeda
GAAGGTAAGTGGAGAATTTAAATAATGGAAATCATGAATTTTATATTAGACCTATATTTCTCAATATTTTTAGATAATATAAACATTAACAAAATTTGTAGGATAAGATTTAAGTGGGGCATTACAACAACAGTGGCATTTTGTCTTGCACACTTTCATGGTCTCTTTTTGTCTTCTGGGGTTCATATATTTTCATTTTTTTTTTACCTTTTTCACTCTTTTTGTTTTTTGATTATTCTTGTCCTTCGATTTTTCTTTTAGGACATACCCTCTTTACGTTTTTGAATTTTTTAATATGGAAAACATTTGCAGAAAGCTAAGGTATGTACAATATTACAAGTCTTAACCTCAGCCATTGAAAATTATCACTCCTATTGGAATAGGAACCTACAAGTGGCTCCACTCAGGGATGGCATTTTCTAATGAAATGTTAAGAACCTTGTAGATCAGTAGCCATCTTAATTATTGTTGACATCACCTTGCGGTACTTCTCATCTATGTCCCTGCATTATTACTATTATATGACAACAAATCCTTAAAGCTTAGGGCCTTCTCTTCGAGCTTCAACTTCAAAAATCACCATCCAATCAACTCTAGTCTTATGAATCTAAAGTATGTACAAATGGGTAATAAAATCAGTAGTTAGGTTCAATATATTGTTTGAGCATTCGACCTTTCACTTGTCCACCTTCTACTTCCATGCCATCCATTTCCCTTGGGAAGAAAGCATTATTACCTCTGAAAGAATAAATGATGTATGGTACTTTCCATAGGAAATCAAATTTCCCATGGTTACCCTTGTATCCACTCCTTGAATCCTAGTTTAAGCCTTTGTCACCAAGGTGGAAATAGTTAGCCTTCATTATCTTATCAAAAATCTTTTTTATTATTTCCTATACAACTTGAGGCTTGATATAGACTTCTTCCCTGCTTTGTTGAAGATGAATTCTTTGGTTGATTCTTCTTTGTATGCTATTTGGTTCAACCTAAATTTCTTGAAGTATTTTCATTACTAGTCTTCCCAAAGAAGATGGAAAAAGAGTTTCCATCCCATAGACTAGTTGGCAGGGAGAAGTACCAATTGGTTTCTTAGTGGTTAGTTAAGGAATTGACTAGCTTTTTATTCCATGTCTTCTTATTGTCCTCTAACAAATTTTTGATGATGTGCTTTCATTTGAAGATACTACCAGTCCATTTCCTTAAAGATAATAGGTTGTTGAATGGCCGAAGGTTATATGATATTTATTGGAGAAACCTATCATTCTTTTGTATTTAAAGGCTATTGCATTATCACTAATGAGCTTAGTTGGACATCCAAATTTTCATAGAATGATGGTTTCAAGGAAGGTTATGATAACAGTGTCAATGCCTTATCTTGAAGGTATGGCTTCAATCCATTTGGTGAAATATTCTATGGCAGTGAAGATCCATTTGTGTTGGGAAGAGGAAGGTGGGTGAATCTCATCAATGATGTCTAAACCTCATTGTTGAAAAGGTGTTTTAACAGAGATTGGTTTTAGGGGTAAAGGTAGAAGATTTTTCCTTCCATCAAAAATTGACATTTGTGATAGGATGTCACATATTTCTTTACATCAGAAAACAAGGTAGCCTAGTAGAAACCATCTCTAAGAATTTTATTAATAGTGGTCTTCTAGTACAGGTGTCTTCCATAGTCACCTGCATGAAAATCATGTAATACTTTGTTAGATTCATATTTTAATAAGTAGTTGAGAAGAATACCTTCATGATTTCTCTAAAACAAAGCATTGTCTAATATACAAAATTATAAGGATTTCATCTTCAAAAACTTGCTTTCAGTTCTAGATAATTCAGGAGGATCTTGTAAATTTTGTAAAAAATAAATGATATCAACATACCATGGTGTTTCAATAAAGGCTTGGCTAATCAGTGGAGTCGCCATCTCCTCTTCATTATCTATTTCCGCAATAAAGTTTATATCCAAGGCCTGATAATTTGATTCAGCCATAAGCTTGGCTAAACCTTGGCCTTTGATTAACTTAGTTGGTTTGATTTCTATATCATATTCTAAAATAATAGCATTCCACTTTTCTCTCTTTCGATCTAGACCACCTTGAGTTAGGATGTCTTTAACCACTGAATTGGGAACATAGGCCACTACATGAGAGTATAAGATGTACACTCTGAAGTCCTTAATTTCATTGACTAAATCCAAGGCTTGTTTTTCCATTATATTGTATTTTAAGGGGGCATCCCTCAGGGCTTTGCTAATGAAGGAAATAGGTTATTCATAGCCCAGCTCATTTTTCTGTAGTCAAAATGCAACAATTGTGTGCTCAGAGGCAAAGGAAAACAAAATGAAATATCTATCAAATTTTGGACTAATCAAGACTGGTGTTTTAGTTAAGGCTAGCTTGATGTCTTTGAAGGATTTCTTAGCCTCAACAGTCTATTTTATATTCGAATCATTTTTTAACATATTGTTTAGTGATCTAATTATTTCTGCTAGATTAGAAATAAATCTTCTAAGAAAGTTAATCTTCCCTAAGGAAGATTCTAATTCGCTAATGTTTCTTGGATGTTGTATCTGTAAGATGGATTCTATTCATGTAGGGTCTATTCGGATACCATCTCTCAAAATTATGTGACCTAATAACTTTCCTTCTTCTAGTCCAAACAAGGACTTTTTGGGGTTCACAGAAATTCCAAATTTCCTACATTTAATAAATATATTACAAGGAAATCATGAATTTATTTGTCAAAGGAATATCCATAGCCCTCTGGAAAGTGGCTCCTACATTCATTAGTCCAAAAGGAATTTTCACATATATGAATGTCCCCCAAGGAGTAGTAAAGACAGTTTTATCTTGGTCATTAGGATGAACTAAGATTTGATTATAACCAGAAAACCCATCTAATAATGAGATTCTAGTTGATCCAACTACCCTTTGAAGAATATGATCCATTTTAGGGAGAGGGTAATTGTCTTTTAGTGATACTTTGTTGAAGTTTCCGAGATCCACACAAAGTTTGATCTCACTAGTTTTCTTCCTACTTAGCACCAAATTTGAAACCCAATCAAAAACACTGATTGGTGCAATTATTTTGGCATCATACATTCTTTGGATTTCCTTTTCAATTGAGGGTAATAGGACATGATTATTCCTCTTAAATTTTTGTTTGAAATGTTTCTGATTTTCTTTAATATGGATTTTGTGTTGTATGATGTTGGTCTCATAGGACTTGAGGTCCTCATAACTCCAAGAAAAAACATCTTGAAATTCTCTTAATAACTCAATGTATTTCACCTTTTTAGTTGGAGGTAGTGATTTCAAAAGCTTGATCAATTTTGGATTTTCATTGGTGCCTATATTACAGTCCTCTTTATCAGATTTCAAAGGTTCCATTTTAGGCTTCCTAGGAAAGTCATTTGAATCAAATAAATATTCTAAAGGGGTTAATCCCTTAGGTGAGAAATTGTCTTTAAGATTAATAACTTCATTATCTTCATGGATTATTTCATCAATCTCAACTTGCTCCAAATTTTCTACATCTGATTTTGTAAATTTAGTGGGATGAAATCTATCTATTTCTTCACCTTTTATCTCACTTATTTCTATTTCATATTGAGTGTTAGGATCTATGGATGTATCAATATCTATATTATGATTTGAAAACTCTTCTTCTAAATTTAAAAAATTATTTATCTGCTTATCATTAGAGAATACTTGCGAGTTCTTCAAATTATCTGGAATTGCAGGCCTATGCCTAACCTCAGCAGTGTACTGATGGTTAGGTTGAAATGTTAACCTGCATGTGCTGGCAAACATCACCAAACTATGAGATTGCATGTTATGTTTTCTGGGAATCAATGTAAGGTTTCTTTCTAAGGAACTGTTAGGTATATCTACAACAGTTCCTTTATAACAACTTAATCTAGGGTCTTTGGTAATATACACAACATTAATTTGTTTTACAATTAACTCAAAATCTCCCATTACAAAAACTCTTTTAGCTCCTAAATTCCTAACTAAATTAAGGCCTAAAATTAAGGCTTCATACTATTTAATATTATTAGTAAATTTAGAATTTAATCTATATGCATGACCTTCGATTAATCATTTTCCAAATTGTATATCCAAACTCCTACTGCAGCTCCTAACTTAGTCACTGATCCATCAAATTCCAAATTCCATAATATCTCCTGTGCATAATTTTCCCCATAGGGAGAAGTAATCTTTTCATTACTTGTAGTATTTTGATTATTTATTTCATTGAAAAGTTATGTAGTTTGGCTAGTTTCATCTTGGGAAGAAACTTCAATTTCTTTTGGTTGCATATTAACATTGTTTGAAGATTCTTCTTGTGTTTGATCAACATTATACAATATAAAAGAATTAATATCTGAACGTATGGAGTAGATGGGGAAGTTTTGAGGCTGATCCTCCCTACTTACCATATATTTCATTAGCGTTTCTTGGTATAGTTTCTTAGGTTGTCCAAAAATAGATATTGTGGCATATGACATATCAAATTGTAAGGATCCTTGAATTTTTGCTCCCCATGGTCTAGATAACCGCATGCCATACTTTGGTGGGATGTGAGCAACCACAATATCCATTAAGATGCTCTTAGTAGGATATTGAACTAAGGTAACACAAAGATCTTTAATCAATCCTAGACACCTTACCTAACTTCAGTGGAATGATATTAAGTCTTTGTAAGGCCTTGTCTAGGTTTAACTTCTCCATTACTGATTTAGGCAATAAATTGTGAGAGGCCCCAAAAATCCAACATCCCATTATGAAGAATTTGGCCATGGATGATAGGGCTAATGTAAAAAGGTGGAATTGCTCCTTCTAATTGGTTTCGATTAACATATGGACCAAACATGAGCTCTCGTTGGTCATCAAATAAGTTAACGGAATCCTTATTTTCAACATTCTTTAAGGTCTGGTTTATCTGTGATTTGTAAGTTTCATTTTTGATCAGTTCTGTTAAAGGAACTGAAATTTTTAGCTTATCTACCTCTGCTCCTAGATTGAATGGCAAAGGGGAATTTTCTATTTGAAGGTTTTGAATTTTCACAACAAGGATTTGAATAGGATGGTCCTCCTTTCCTTTCTTGGGGATCTCCTTATGTGGATTTTCAATTCTAGTATTTTGAGCTTTGTCCATTGATTCCTTAGAGGGAATTGAAGTGGATGTTTGACAATCAGAAGATTGATTATCGGTTATATCTACAATGGTGGGAAAGGAAGGATTTCGGTTTTATCTGGGGAGAATCTGGAGGATTTTAGAAATAGGGGTTTCTTTGATTTTCTTGGATTGATTTGGCACTCTTTTCTTTGTTTGATCAAGGGCATCAATGTTCTTTTTACTACTCAGATTATACTACTTATACACTTCAAAAATGACAGAATCATCTCCTTGTTTATAATCAAATGGCTCTCTCAACTGGATTTTTAATTGCTGCAGCATATGTAGCTCTTGATCGTCTTGGATTAGGAAAAGAGTATTCATAATTTACTCTCATTAAGTTTATTTTTTTATCTTTTTCAGGATCTTTTGGAATGGTTGCTTCTGCATAATTTTCTTGGAAAGGAGGGCTAATGTTATCCTCTAGTCCATTTTTTCCTATGTTTTGGTTTTATTTTTTTCTAAAGTTAGTGTTTCTAATTGGATTAGCTTGTTGGTTATCCAATTGAGGTTTCCTTTCTATGTTTTATATTATGTCCATTAGTTTCTCCATAATTTTGAGTAGGCTATCTATTTTAATGTCAAGTGATGAAGCTTCATCTTTTTCATTTCCACTTTTTTCACTCCTAACTCTAGCTCTTTTAGCTAATAAAATTAGCATCTACACTAACAGCTACACTTTTCATTTCTTCTAATGTTGGGGGGTTTCTTTCCCTGAGTTGGAATGCCATGTCTACGTCAAAGCCATCAGGGAATTTTATTAAAGCTAAATCAGGTGGAGGTCTAAGTTTGACTAGGATTGCATTATGGCTAATGTTAAATCTGGTACAGTAATCTTGAACAGTTTCATTAGGTCCCCTTTTAATGTGTTCATATTCTTAGAGGATTTGGAGGGGATTTTTCTTCTTTTCCCATCAGTTAAAAAATTGTTGATGAAATGTTTCTAAACTATCAATTCTATTATCACGTAATGCTCTAAACCATATCCTAACATCACTAGCAAGAGTCTAAGCAAATAGTCTCATTTTAACACCAACAATATAAGTTTCAAGGAGTTTGAAATAATTTTCCATTCTATTGACATGGTGTTGTGCAGTGTAGTGTCCTATGCCATCAGGTTGAATAATTTTTCTTCGGTAGTCCTCTGGCATGGCACTAAGTGGGGCAGGTAAAATAAGAGGAGCATATCTGTTGGCCATTGTTCTAAGCTGGGAGGGGTTAGGATGGGAGGTTGAAGTACTTGTAGATGGTGTAGTAGTGGATAGAGAACTATGGCTAGTAGGTGATGAATGGACAATAATAGGTTGGTGAGGGAGTGAAGGTATAAATGTTGGTGGAGAATAGACTTCAGAAATTCAAGGGAATAATGGTGAACTAAGAGCAGTGGACAATTGTTTAGAAAACCTACGGATCTTGGCAGTACTAAGGGATGGTTGTGGAGAATTCAAAATGTAATCATCAATTGACTGGTGGGCCTTTTGAACTTCAAGGTCTGCAATAAACTCAGGGTTTAGAACAATTTCATCAAGCGAACTTTCAGATTTTGTTCTCAACAAGGATAAATAAAATTGTTCATCAAAGGGGATATCTTCCAAAAAGAAACACTCATAAGGACAAGAATATGCCTTAAGTAGTGACATCTGGCTAACTGAGTTTTATTCTTTTTTCGATTTTCTTGAAATCACGTTAGGATTATGAACTACTGGGGTAGGGTTTGTTGCTAGATTATCCTAGTAAAATGGGTTCTCCTTGAAGCTAGAATTTCAAACTCTCTCTAATTGCTTTCTTTTGTTAGATTTTATAAATAACTTCTAATAAATTCCTTTAAGAGGCTCAAAATGTAGATTTAAAATTTCTTAAGGATTTATTAGGACTAAGGTTTTGATCTCCACAGTATGGTCACCACTATGTCATCACTTAGGATTTTCCTTAGAAGTTATTAGAAAAAGGAAAACACCAAGGTAACCAGAAACTAATCTTTTAAGTATGGGCCAACTGATCAAGAGGCAATGGGCTAGACTCAGGTAGATCTAGTGTCCATATTAAAACATGTGAGCTTTGACCATGTGGTAAGTTATCCTTTTTAGGACAAGGAGAGTAGCGTGTAAGGTGAAGATGATGACCATATCATGCTTGAGATATAATTTTTATGTATTTCCATTTTTGCTATAATGCAATATTGACTCCACTTCTCTTAGGCTATTTGCATTCATAGTACATGTTGTTCATGTTTTTTTGATATAAGATTATCAATCGTCTTCATGTTAACATGGTCTTGAAAGAAGGATTTTGGACGTTTATATGTTGGTTTCATATGTGGAGGATATTTGTGACAAAATTAGTTAACTAGGTTTATCTGATTTTTTTAAGTGAGACTACTACTACTAAGTAGTGAGAAAATGATTAATATTCTCGTGATTAGTTTTTAGTTATTTTTAAAGCTATCCAATCCGTCAGAAGGGAGAGTTGTAGCTAACTTTATTGGTTTGTTGTCCCACAGTAAAGGAAGTAAACAATGGTGTAGAGAATTTATGTTTTCTCCGTAAAGCAAGTTAATCACATTGATCTATGTTGGAGTAGGTTAAAGTTGTTGATTTCACAATTGGTATATGAAGAGTTGTAAAATAATTTGGGTTGTGTAGTTGAAATAATATTAAGGAGATAGAAAATAAATGTTCTCTTGATGCTATGAGATTTTTTAATGGCTTCCACAAGTAATCTAGGCCCTAGAGACATGGATCAATTTGTGTTGGCAAGACATAGGATATTTTTTCTATGACATTGAATATGTTCCTATGGGTATTGGAACATTGATAAGGAATGGAATATGGCTGAAAAGAGCCATATTAGATAATTGTGCAGTACATTTTTAATGCCCACATAAATCAACTTCCACGGATGAAACAAAATGACAAAAATGCCATGTTTCGGATTGAAAGTTAAATAGATGACTCGATGTTTTTAAGATAATGGGAGTAGCTAGTGAAAAATAGGCATATAACATTATGGAGTTAGGATATCATTGTAATAATAAAGTGAAGAGTCTGAAGCTTCAAACCGTGATGATAGAGTTTGAAACATTGAAGATGAAGGAGGAAAATAATATTGGCTGGTTCATCACCATAGTGATTAGAGTTATGAACTTGATCATTACTAATGGATAGATGATAAAATATAAAAAAATTATGGAGAAATTTTGAAGGAATATTCATAAGAAGTTTCATATGGTTTTCATTGTTATAGAGGATTCCAAACATATGTCAAAAATGAAAGCATAAGAATTGATGGGATCTATTTGTTCCATGAATCAAGAATTAGCGTGGAAGAGGAGTCCTTAGATCATGCCTTATAGACTAAACATCCATTGGTGGAGGAAAAGGAAAATTAAGTAGAGGAAGAGGTGAAATATTTAGGTGTAATAATGAAGATAAAGGAATAACAATACTATAATAGTTAGGCATGTTGAATGATAAAAAATTTAATAGGAAATATTTAGATAACTTGTGTGATAATTTCAACATTCATGGAAGAAAAGGACAATGAAGCATAGGAAAATGTGAAATAGTTAGGTGTAATAATCAAGAAAAAGGAAGAACTACACCAGAATAGTGAGGCCCATTGAACACTAAAAAAAGTAATAGGTAAGATTTAGATAACTTGTGTGATACTTTTAGCTAAATATATGCTACACATAAATATAATTATTAATGACGTTCAAATTTCATCTACCAAGACACCCCTTGTACTTCCCATAGCTCTTAACATTCACTTGAATATTTTTTCCTTTTTTCTCAAGTGAATAAGTCAAGTCTACATAACCCAAGAGGACTTTGCTTCCAATATTCCTACCCTTTATCTTAAGGGGTGTATACAAGTCTAAGAAGATAGATAAAATAAAAAAGTATATGGAAACCAATGGTTATATCTGGTCTCCTAAATGATGGTTTAAGGAAGACGAAAAACAAAATGAGTTATAAGAAACCAAAATTTTCTATTGATGGTGATTTAAAGATGACCAACAACTGTACAACTAAGCTTGAAGTATTTCATAGAAAGGTTTGGTGTGGCTAGAACTTGAAGACTTTTGCAAAGTTTAAGTTCTCCCTAATGATGGTTTACAAATGAAAAGAAACTAATTAGATTGATCTTAGACTTTTAATTACTCTACAAGTGATGGTTTAAGGCAGACCACAAACCAAATCACTCTCATGAATGAATCTAAATCTGCCTACAACTAAGAATCCGGCATTGGTTTATTCTAATTCTAGGCTTTAGCAATTGGCTTTGGTTCAAGCTATGGATTAAGCTTTCCTGATATATCTATGAGACTAGTAGCTAACCATCAACCGCTTCCTCCATTCCTATTATATATTAGGTGAGAAGATGAATATATCTACATTTCAAGATCCTTCAATACTCAAGAAGGAATTTTGAGGCATAAAGTTTATATATTATTGGATGTTTAGGACCATTGCCAAGAGGTGACCCATCGAATGTTAATATTTTCTCTTTTAGGATTCTTATCCTTGGAACCTCTCTTTGAATTATGAGTATGCTTTCCACAATTCTCACAAGGGTGAAAATCAATACACTAATATTTCTCATGGAAAACATGATCACAATGTTGGTATTTGACAATCTGACTTAGCGGTTGTGGGACAGATGAAATATGTGGAGCAAGCAGAGATGAAGTGTCCTGAAGGAATCTAGCACTGTGAAACTAGATTGGTTTGGAATATTCTAGAATTTAAAAGGAAATATCCTTTTCATATTCAATGGTAGTTTTATACCTATTATTAATAATGTCTTCCCAAGATCTGATGATGGGCTTGAGAAGTGGAAGTTCAAGTCATACTGCTCCTAAAGCGGCCTCAATGATTTGACCAATTGTTGACTGCTAGTAAGAGTATTTATCAAACTTAAGGAAGAGAATTGTTTTAAATAATAACCAACATAATGTTATCTTTTGTGGTAGTTAATTTTAATGAAGATGTGATTCAAGTTGAAGAACTTTGACCTTGTCATATGCATCTTGTAAACAAATTGAAAATTCGTGATGATGGCTTTGTTTATCTTGATTGTACCATCAACGATAGAGACTATTAGAGTGTTTAGTAACTCTAATAATCCATTAATTTTGGACATTTTATTAGCAATTAAGGATTGACAAATGAAAGACGAATGGTATCAACTTCAACTAAAAATGCATCCATAAACATTTAAAAATATAGAAACTTTATACCTCAAAATTCTTGTAGGTATCAACTTCAACTAATAATGCTTGATAGCTACAAGAAAATACATCATAGTGGTTTCTTGATCATAGGCCTAACCAACTTTCCTTTGGTTATTTTAACATTAGAGGAGGTATTAGATTATCAAAGATAAAGTTGCATTGTATTTTATTTTTTATACCGAAGGATCCAACACATTTTGTGACTTTGACCATTGAGTCTATTACATATTTTTATATAAAAACAACTTAGAGATAAAAATGAAATTTTGTCATACTAATTAAAGGAAAACCATTTCTGAATATGAGTGATCACAACGATGCATGAAATATTTGTAACTATTAGACTCAAGAGTATTTGAGAATAACTTAAGAAAATATGACACACATACACATGCAATCGTTGTGGACTATGTTCTATTCTTATCCACATGATGAATAAAATATGGTCTTCAATTGCTTAATAGTCGCCAATATTCTTGACTTATGAATCTATGTGGCACTTCATATCTTGTCTCTTGGAGATTAGTCAAAGATTTTTAAATATTATTGAGAAAACAAACAAAAAATGTGAATGTTTCCTAGAAAATATGATTGAAGGTACTTATAAATTCCAAAACCCCTTCTCTGAGAACATGGAAATGGAGACAACACAATGAAAATGTGTCTTGAGACTACAAAGTTCATTTGCATTTTAAGTCAAGAGGTATGCCCTTAGTAGTAGCGGACCATGGATATCACTATTGAAGGGATTGGTACAAACAAGTTAATTATCATTAGAGGAAATTTTAGTGTAAATGTCCCATGGAAATTTCATATAAATCCTATGTCATAATATGTAAACTAATTAATTATTTTAAATTTAAAAAAAGGTGCATGCAAATATTTTGGAGGGAAAGTAATAAACATATTTTCTTTTAATTGTATTTTTTTCTTATCTCCATATAGGTTTACTTAAAGTTCAAGTGTATATACCTACTGCATGAGGAATTAAATTCCACATAAAACGAGTAGCCATTATGCATACTTTTGAGAAGATCCACATTGATAAAAAAATGAAGATACATTAAAGAAATGTGTTGGAACACATTTTTTAATGTCTCTCCGGTTTTATCAATGTGAGTATTCTAAGAAGTATGAATAATGGGTATTCATTGGATGTGAAATTTAATTCCACAACCAACGAGTGTATACACTTTAAATTTGAGTAAACCTATAATGAGATAAGCCAAAAATACAATTGGAAAAAACACTTCTCTTCTTTTCACTCCAAAATTCATAACTCTTATTTTTTATTTTAACTATTAAGTTACTGTTTTTCCTTCTGAGGCCACTCTTACGCTAACATTTTATCGAATGTCGCATGCCTTAGTCAATGTTTCCTTCCTAGACCTAGACTATTCTTCTATGCTTCATATTAATAGATGGAGGTTCATTTTCATCTTGGATCAACCATCTAACGAGTTACATGATGAAGTGCTTCACATTACAAGGTATAGGTCGAGTTTCATGTTGGATAAATAATCCATAGGAATACATGATACAGCAATGCTCATCAAAATCCAACAAGATGTGAAATATGTTGTATTGCTGGAAAAATGTGAGTAAGGCCATCATCAATGATCATGGCTACCTTAGAGTGAAATCACCATACTATATGGAGATAATGATAAGGCCTATAATTACTTAAATCTTCATTACAACCCTTTTCCTCTATATCCTGTTGATGATGTTTTCATCTAAAGAAAAATATGTTCTACTTGTAGAGGAGCACTCAAGTCAAGGCGTTTTTGAATAAAAAATAGAGACATCCCTAGAGGTTTCTAGGATTAGACAAGGATAAATTATTTGAACTTCAATAGCCCTAGAACTAAATTCCATGTTGGCAAACATTAAGGCCCAAGAAACAAAATATTTTGGCTCAAATAAAAAGATACCATAAATATTATTTTGGCAGTCCTTAGGAAAGTTTTCAAAATCCTCCCAATAAGTCAAAAGTTAGGCTTTCCAATTCCAATATCATATTCATCATCTAAATCCTTCCATTCTTGACCTTTTAACAACATCTTCGAACTAAGGGGCACACGTGTTGAAATGAACATAGTCCCTTGTTGAAATCATCATTTATTTTGCTATTCACCTTCTTCCACTCTCATTCACTTCTTTATTATTGAGCCTATAACATTAAGTAAAATTCCTTTATTCTCTCCCATCATCTCTCATATCTTTTTTTTTTTTGTAGTAGTAGTGATGGAAGCATTATCTAGCACGCAAGGCCAGAATTAATTTAAAATTGGGAGAGAGATGAATAAAATTCAAAAAATACAATGGATTAATTGGGATATGCCATGAAATAAATACAAATAGAACTAGCAATTTAAATGGCTTAGTCATGGGCATCTAATAGAAAAACACAATATTTTTTTATTGATATGCCAATAGGATTTGTGCCAAATGATATTTGACCCCAGATATATGGTTCAACAAATGCTTATGTTAGTCCATATATACATAGACCATAAAATACTTTACATAGTAGATGAGTAATATAGTAATAGATAGAGTGGTGTCACTCCTATTGTTGAAGGGTTAGAGAATAAATGCTCAGGTGAATAAAAAGAAGTAGACATAGATTTGACATATTTGAGAGACACCACAAACGATATGATTGGAGGATATGAATTTTTCCCTTAGTTTTTTCAGACCCTCGGCCCTTTTTTATATTGTTTGTTAGAAGCATAGGTTAATAAATGCATTTCCATGAAATTTCATTCAATTATTATAATAATTGATATGTTTGGACACATTGGAGTAAGCTAGTAAATGTGGAACGAGTAGGGGCATTAGGTAACCAAGCATTATGAGACAAAGGAGGTAAATGAAATTATGTGGTGATTTTCTAAGGAAAGATTAGTATCCAATCTGACAAATAGAGATATAGGCTCATAACCATAGAGCGTCGAGGTGAAAATATGACATGCTCTCATACAACTATTGAAAACACACAAAATAAATCTATGTGATACTTTTAATTAAACATATGATACATATAAATACAATTATTAATGACCCTAGGTTTTAATCTACTAAGAGGTCTTGCATACTTCCCATAATATTGGCACTCTCTTAAGTCTTTTCACCTTCCTTTTACATGAATAATCCAAGCTAATATAACCCAAGATGATTATGCTTATAACAACAATAATTAGGTGAAGCTAGACAATATCTGAATCAAAGTGGGAGAGGTAGAATATGGATGGAAAAGTCTAAGGTACAATTTCACTATTGAAAAAAATATGGACAGTATGAAAGTTATTGCAGAAAGAGGTAGTCATATCTAAATAAAAACGTAGAGCTAGTTTTTCTAAAACCTAAAAAACTCACATCTAAATCAAATTTTCATCTCATTCCATAGAACCAAATAAGATCAAAAGGAAATATTTTTTTAGGATAGTGGTTAAAACAACCAAATGACTAAGTAATAAGAGTTGTTTCATAGTCTTGGTAACTTTGTTCAACCTAAAATTAATTTATTAGATGATAATCATGTATACATTATATCAAAAGGTGTTATTTCTATCCTAAATAAGAATTATTATAAGAAATATATTATTGATGTATATTATGTATCAAATCTTAACCATCATATATTAAGTATTAGATAGTTGAGTCAACATGGTTATGATATTAGATTCAAAGAATCCATGTACACAATATTAGATAAGTTACCTAGTATAGGATTTAATGTAAACACAAAAATTACCAACAATTAAATGTTAACATTGAATATGGAAAGTGTATATATGTCACATTTATATGCACAAAATCTTTCAAGCATATATTAAACTAGATTGTGGAATTTTAGGTATATATTCTTTTACGAGTCTTAAAATATTGAAAAAATAGTTAATCATTGACGGATGTCACATATTGAATGAGAATAACATCACTTGTGAAAATTGCATTCTTATTAAGAATAAAAAGAGTAGCTTTCCAAAGGCATCCTACAAAGCTAAGGAACATCTACCACTTGTCCACATAGATCTTTGTGGATCCTTGCAAACTCAATTCATTGGTGGAAGATTTTAGTTTCTAGCATTTATTTAAGGTTTTAGAACAAACATTTCGGTATATCTTCTCAAGAATACATTAAAAAACATTCATAAATTTCAAAAAATCGAATTATGTAATAGAAAAACAAAGTGACAAATATCTAAAAGTGCTAAGGTCAGATGGAGGATGAGAGTACGAATCAAATGAGTTTGTAAAATTTTGTAGACAACAAGGAATTAAAAGGGAGTAAACCACTAGATATATCCACAATAGAATTGAGTGGCTAAAAATAATAATAATACCATTATGAACATGAAATGGAGTATTGTAAAAGATAGAAATATTTCCAATGATTTTGGGTTGAGGATGTTGCTTGTTCGGTCTATATATTATTATAAATACAAAAAATAGTGTCAAATTTAAAGTATCTCAAGAAACATGGAGTGGCACAAAGTTTAGTGTTCCTCAGTTTGTATTTTTTTTGTATTTCATATGGAGATGTCCTAGAAGAGCTAAGGAGGAAAGTTGAAAAGAAGAGTGAAAAATAAATTTTCATTACAAACAATGAATAATCCAAAGACTGCAGATTGTATATTCCAATCATAAGAACTTTGTGATGAGAAAATATGCGAAATTTTTTGATGACAAATATTATAGTTACTAAGAGAACATTCCAATGGATAGTAGAAACTGATCTCTCCGAAGAATAGAAGGCAATTTTCGGACAACATGTCCCTCCACTGAGACATAAAAGGTTACAAGTGAAAGGATAATAAGATAAACCTTGTGAGATGGGAGAGTTAGTATATTAAATGAGAAATTTGAGAAATAATTCTTATACCAATGAATAAGAATATTCAATGATAAATCATATAACAATGAGTTTAAGGGAAATATATGAGTTTTGGGATGACATGCATTAGTTAGGAAATTTGATGCTAGACCTTGGTCTATTGAAGTACATTCTAGGAATTGACATCAATCAATCTTCTTAAGGCATCTACATTTCAACAAAATCTTGCTACATATATCTTTAAGAGATGTAGGATTGGAAAACATAAACCAACAAAGATGCCTAGTGCAATAAAAAAAAATTGAGCGAGTAAGATGATGGATTGTTAGTCTATTAAAAATTGTATAAAACACTTCTAGGTAACCCCATGCACCTTATTGTACATAGGCCTAATGTTATTTATGTTGTTAGTTATATTTCCAAATTTATGGAGTCTCCCAAGGAAACCCACTCGAAAGTTGGGAAAAAAAATCTTGAGGTATGTTTTAGGTACAATTGAATATGGACTGTAGTACATATGTTTTGAAGAAAATAAAAAAGATACAAAAATAATGTTTTTTCTAGTAGTATTGATGGGAAGAAAAGAACATCAAGATATATTACTTATTTGGCAACAAATTTTTTCTCATTGGTTTCTAAAAAACACATAATTTTCTTAATATGTTGTGCAGAAGTAGAATATGTAGCAACTACCACAAGATCATGGTTCAATATGGAAAATAATGCCTTTGAATGAACTTGTACATTTGTAGAGGGTGACAACGTCTATTTTTTCTCCCTAATGATGAACCTCATTTGAAGGTTTGAAACATTGGCACATCAAATTTTTAATGTGTTGGATCTAGAAGATGGAACTCTGAACAATGATGTAATTGCATTGCTAGAGAACTGTGTGTTTCATAGGAAAAGCAAGCACATTGACACTCACTATCATTTCATTCACAATTGTTAGCAATGGCGAAATTCTCTTAAATTCCGTGGACTTAGAGATCAGGTAGCATATATCTTCACCAAATAATTGAGAAGGATTCCTTTTGATTTTCAGATAAAACACGTAAGCATTGTGTAATAACTGATGAGGAGTATTAAACTCTATTTTTTATATTCTAGTAAGTTGAAACAACTTTCCTTCTCCATGGTCATTTCTCTATAGTTTTGAATCACTCCTACATCATGGATTATCACCATATTGTTTAGGCCTCTCAAATTTAATTTCACTTGTATTTCACAATAATAATAAAATAATTGTTGATTGTTTTTGTCATTAGTGGAATAAAATAACTTTATTTTCTTTACTTTTGGTGAGATATTGTGTTGATAACAATTTATTATTCAATTGTTGTTTAAGCTATCATCATACCTCTCAGAAACTAGTAACACTAAGAATGGTCTAGTAAATTATTATAAAATTTTATATTCCATATATGTTCAAAAAATATATTAGGATTTATGTAGCACCAACAATGGGCATAGAATTTGTACTATAAGAAGAACCAAAAGAAAATAAAGTATAGACTCTAGGAATTAACATATAATTAATTAGCTTTGAACCTTAAAATTTTTATTATATTGCATGTGGATATTAATATATAATTAGTTTGTTCACTTGCAACCATTGTAATTATATTTTTCAATTGTAATTAAACAAATCATTATAAGCCTTTAAATCAATGATTTAAATGGTGGGTCAATCCGATCCTATAAGATTTTCTTATTCCATACAAATTAAATAACGGTATTAGGTTGTACGTACAGAGTAAACATATCATTAGTTTGTTCACTTTAATGGGGCCATTGTAATTATATTTTGTGATTACCATAAACCCTTTGAATACAAATGGAAATAATTCATAATAAATACTTACATCATTTTTGAATTGCTAGGTTTTTATGTCCTTAAACAATGGAGTGTTGAGTTGGAGATATGTTAATATCATACATGTGGTTGCAATGCAGATGTAGATGGGCATTACTATAAGTCAATAGATGATGCTAATATTTGAAATTGAAGGGGTTTTCTTCCAATTGTAAACTAAATATGAGAAATATATATATATTGGAAGAGAAACAAATTTTTAGTTCCATGATATGTCCTATTTTTTAATTCCTTTTTAGAGAGAAGGGTGAACATGCTTTTTAAAAAATGATGATGTTGCAATATTTCCAATAAATGTCACTAAAAACTAAATCCTACAAGTACTTGAAAAATCAAATATTGATATAGAGGACATTAAAATTCACATGGGACAAGTTTCATTGCCATTTTCAAACAATATTAGAAGTGGGGATAACAGTATAATTTTATGAGAAAAGGTTGATTGATGTGTGGTTCCAATATGGAGAAAATTATAAAAAATCAATTGTATGGTTAATGGATAAAACAAAGTATACTTATCAATTCATTGGGTATCAATCCAACCATATCTTGATAAAATCATATATAGGAAAATAGAAATATACTTGGCCTATGACGGGTTTATTCCCATTTCTTAGGGCACTTCATTGTATGAAAGAGAAGTGTGAATACATTTAAATTTTCAATAGGACATGTACTTCACAACAATGGATGGAAATAATTTCCTTTATAAATTTGTTCAGAAGTACATTCCAATTTTTCAATACAATTTCAGAATAGTCTTTGTTGAATCAATTTGTGTGATTTTATATTTTTTGAAATATATGGGAATTGTCAATATAATAATAATAATATATTATATATATATATATATTATAATTGTTTGAATGGCTTTGTTGTATTCATTTTTTTCTAATTTGTGTGTTCTTAAATTAATTATTGGCCACTGAAATCATCTTACATGAACCATTGAAGCATGTTTTACTTTTATTGACTTCTATTTACTTATGTGCATCAATACTCATATATAAATGTGAAACATAAGTTTTGAAATAGAGCCCGTTGAAAACAAAGGTGCAATTCTTTATAAATAAATTATAATAATTTATTTGATAAATGTTATGTGCACTATTCACTATTAACGGTAATAAGAAATATGGAAAGGTGAATGATTTGAAATTTTTGTGGCATAGGATATGTCATTTCTCAATCCATAATTTTCATAAATTTATATACTTAAATCAATAATTATTCTAATTGCAATCATACCATGTTAGAAATCAGGCACAAAGTCAGTTATTGAGTTTTGATGTATAAAATTCATTCATATGCATGCATCAATGCAATATGAACTTTCTGAGATAAAAAAATATTGTAAATAATTTTGCATTTCTTAAAAACAACATAAATAATGATATTTATTGCTAATTGTACTATCAAGGATTCATTAGATGCTATCCTAGATAAAGTAGGTCTTTGAAGTTTTGGAACTATAAGACATATGATTTCATTATTTAAAGATATTTTTTTCGAAATTTGTATTTTAAATAAACATAAATGATATCCAATGAGTCAAAATTATGTTATTGACTTTGACTTAGTTATTTCCATTAATATCAGTGTATAAATGTGATATATAATAGACATATAATGTTATGGATTTCTTCCAAAAATAAATCTAATAATTTCTTGATAATAAGTATTAAGTTTACTATTTAAGATAAGGGGCCATGCGTCGTAGGTGGATACTTCAAACTCTTTAAATTGTAAGGCACTCAATTTTTAATCCATAACTATTTTTATATATTCTTAAGTCAATTGTTTGTGTATGTAACCATATCATCTCATCTTATATAAATTAATAAGGAATCCATTTATTGAAATTTATTTTATTATCACGTAGTTTAATATGAGTGTATTAATTTCATATTGTATTTTTTTGAGATAAAATTTTCCTTAAAATAAAGCTCTCTTCTTAATAAACCATGGAATAGTTAATTAACAATATGTTAAGTGGACCATCTACATTCATTAAATATATTCATCATAAATGGTTGTATTTAAAGTTTGTACATCACAAGACATTTATTTTCCCATCCATCTAACACTTTGTAATTTTAAATTATTAAATAATTTACTTGTAGTTTAAAAAATATCATAGAATCCAATGGGACTTGAAGCTATTTATTATATTTTATTTGGGTATATGCATTTATAGAAGTTTATAAATCTCACGACCTACCAGGCCTATGCTCCACAATCGGTAGTCTTAAGATGTTGAGGATACACTACAAGTATTAATAGAGAGACTTTAGCCCTTCCTTTATCTCCTTGATTCATTAAAATTCCCTCATATCAGTATAAATAAACAAGAAAGGATTGGTTTTCAAAGTTTGGCTCTATATGGAATACGTAAGCGTAATTAAGGAAACACACGAGTATGTCTAACCTCTATTGCTTGAAACCCATGTGCTCGTTTACCTTCAATGCAGCTGGATGTGGGGGAACGTTGAAGGTGAGAGCATGAACTCCTAAAAATCGATAAAAGACAATTCTAAATTGGTGCTACACTTCTACAATGTTAGTGCAACCCTTTTTCCTCATGTGCAACACATGGAATGACCTTTCTATCTCAGGAGCAACCCTTATATCTGTGTGTGACCCTTCTCTCTAAGGTGTGACCCATCTATTTTGTGTTGTGACCTTTCAAATTTTCAGCGATATCATATTCCCGATATAATTGCAATGATAAGAATCTCGCTCAACGTCCCTTGGATGTTCATTTACATGACTGAAACTGTGGATGGTCTCCTCTCCCATGGATCCTTGATCACTCTAGTTATATTTCCACTGTGGCGATCTCTAAAGAACAAAACAGATTAACTTCCATGCAATCTGATCATTTCAACCCTGAATCAACTAGTGAATCTCTCAATGAATCGATCAGAAATCTTTAACCTTTGTATATCTCCAAGACTCTAATTCTCTTTTTCGTTCAAAATTTGGTTGCAATTATACTATTACTCAAAATAACATATGTCAAGGTCACAAAACCCCTACAACCCACCTTCAACCTGATGTTATTTTTCTATTTCATTTATAGTCGACTTCATCCCATTTTGACAATGATTTCCTGAGGTAGAGACTTCAATGCTAAGATAATATTCAATGTTCACTTGTATGTATATGTGATTTCATCAATATTACTCAACACAAAAATCCTCTCGTAAACAAATCCACAGTTCAATGCATTCAATAGGATTCAATATAATTTCACATACATTTGATGTATTAAGTGGTTTTGCAAACATTGTACCGGAATCACATGTTTCTGTAGGCATGAACCACCAGAGATGTACAAGCATATTAATTCAGACATTTAAAATTTCATAACCTAGAGGAGCACATATATTTACCTCACATTGATAGAGATATTTGAAGTTCCAATGCACATAAAAATTCATTTCATTCACAAGTTTTAAATATATACAAATACTTGGTCTGATTTCCAATATGGGCATGCAACCCTGGCCTTTATCTCCACATTCCATACTCACCTCTTCTCTACATGCCCCCTTAGGGTTGTGATTATAGGAACAATTACATAGTTATGGATCGTTCTTGTTCGTAGTTCTTTTTCATAGATCTCTCAAATAGTTCCTAAAATTTCTTAATGATCCCATGAGGACTTCAATATCACTTCTATCTCTAAATTATTCCTTTATGACTAGATTATACCAAATATCTCAATCCACTTTTAACTCAACTATTTTCCTATTCTCGGATCTCCTAATCTCCAATATATTTATGAGATGTTCATAAGTGTAACAACTCTCATATTCTCACGTAATTGAGAACTTTTAAATTTAAAACCTCACACACATATTTCTCACTCAAATTATTAAAAATATACAAAATCTCCTATTAAGAAATCATATTCATTATCAAACATTGGATCCCCTAAGTCATCAAAATATATAATGTTTTTCTTAAGGAGGATGCTCTTACATGAGACTCTGATAGTGGAAAAAAATTCATAGACTCTTGTCTATGAGGTCTATCACTTTTTTGTAGTAATGTGACAATGATAAGTCTTAATGAATTTATACCTCCACGATTCGAAACCTTAATTTGTAATTTTCCAAATTCTTTGTACCCTTGTTGTTGTTGTATGTCTGTTATCTTCTAGTTCATTTTCATTTCCTCAATCAGTTTCATACTCTAATTGATCACCCCTTATGCTATCAGTTGTCTCCATATGGACTGTCTCATCATTAATTTCCATAGTTCTTCAATCACAAAATAATTATTTGCTTTCTCATGGAATCCTTTTGTCTCAACAACTTGCCTGAAATCTTTTCTCTCCTGTAATTTTGCAATTTAATTTTTAATCTGTTGGCTACTCTTTTCAGCCTTTTCTTCCAGCCATACATCATTAATTGCTTTGAAAACATATTCCTCTACAATTTCCATTTTCTACTTCTTATCTTCAAAGTTACATTCAAGAAGTAAATTGTTTGTCATCTTTATGACTGCATACTCATTCCCATGTTCTTCTTTGTTAGCAAGTACACCATAAACTTGAAAACTAAAACATATCTTTGTCACAATCAAATCTTGAGACACTCCTTCATTTTTTACTACAGTCCCACTCTCATACTCTTATTCTTTTAGCAAATACTCCAACAACTCAATTTCTCTCTGACACCTCACAAATACTTCATCATGATGTTGTTTATAGTGTTTAATAGGTTCTTTTTCTTCCTTAATTTCTTTCAGTAGTCATGTACTTCCTCACCATTAAGTCCTATGAATGTCTTCTTTTTATCGTGAGACAAATCTTCCTCACCCGATTCTTCAACACAATTTGCATTACTGTCTTTTTGTAAGCCCTCTTCAAGAGTTGTCCTTGCCCCATC
>APFE031234262.1:40145-59437 GCA_000404065.3 Pinus taeda
GTAAAAATGACATGGTAAAAGGTCTTTTTATAGGTTTTTTGGATAAATAAATATTAAATTTGTTTATTTTTCACCATAGAAGGTCATTTTTCAATGTATTTTTTTCCTATCTTAAACAGGTATGAGTAATGCGTCGTTTTTGTGCAAGACAAAGGGATTTATAGGGAAACTTGTCATTTTTCATGAACCAAACATCAGAGTCATCTTTTAAGCCCTTTTCTGACTCCTAAAACATGAAAAGATTGCCGAGTGTTTCTTTTACACTCATTAAAATAGAATTAAAAGACGGTCCCCTTATAGCCCTTTTCTGACCGTAAAAACAGGAAAAGATTGCCGGATTTTTGTCGTTTCAAATTCGATACTGGAAATAAAACGATGTGTCCTTGATCACTTTTTACTTTTCAGGTCAAAGATACTAATCATGAAAGTACTCCTTAGTCGCAAGATCAAGCGGTTCTCCTAGGTATTATTTTATACTTTTTCGGGCTTAGGAGACACAAATTTACGAAAAAGTCCAATCTAGAGCCTTCTTAAGTTTTTCAGGCTCTCTAAAATTGAAAAACGCCGAGTTTCTCCTATACTGGACTCGTTAAAATTTCACAGTAAAGGACCTGTTCTATTACAAACAGGAACGGACCACTCCTTCTTAGGTTCGAATCAAAACTAAGTTGGACTCATCCGAAGGATGAGCTTATAATCAAGCATATGTTATCCTCCTCAAGCCTGTAAAAAATAAAGAGGTACTTGCCAGAAATGGTGGGGGAAAATGAGAAGAATGAGCCTATTTGATATCCTTTTGTCTCAAGAAAAACCTTACTACCACTCTTGAACACGACACTTGTTTATTCACCTGGGTTGGGAAATCCTTTACCTCATAGTTGACCAAAATCACTTGACATTTTTAGCCGGGTTATGGGAGTCGACTTTGAGTCATTTATCACCAAACCATCTGTTGTGTCGTTATGTGTTCAAGAGGCCTGAAACAAAACATTCAACCGCAAAATACCTATCATTCATCATATCATCATTGAGTCAGTCCTTGCAGCAACATTTCTTCAACTTGAACTATGGTTTCGTGTTGTGGGCTTCCCTGCGACGAGTCGCTTTCTATCGACATCAGCACATTATCTAGAGAGTTGAACTTAGAAATCATCAGTACCTTGAAGTCTGCATGCATCAATGGCAGGTTTCTCGCCTTCGACGTCAGTTTTCATCATTGACTTGCGATCGAAGGATTCCATGAAATGTTCGAAATCGACTCATTCATTCACATCTCATGGATTGTGCTGGGTACTTTGAGAACCATTGACATTACTGGTGGTCTCTCTCATGCTTGTTAACAGTTTACATCATTGACTGGTAATCAAGTGGTTTCTACATGTTCGACATCGACTCATTTATTCGCATGGCTAGAATCGTACCAATTCGGGAAGTAGAGATGAAGACCCTAGATCTAGTTTCCACCATCCAGGCTGCAAGGAGTTTTGTATTCATTATATTGTAGACCAATTATAAACAGATGGCTGCGCCCATACTGTGTCTACACGAGTCTATAATTATGATGCATTATGAAATCATTCCTGTATCAGAATAGTTAGTCCTAGTTAAAGTTTTTGATCTGAGTATGGGAATGCCTACCTCAGCGATGATATGATCTTATACATGTATTTTGTGTTGAAAATTGCAGGTTCTGACCGGGCTCTCCACAAGATGATCCTCGAAATTATAAAGTACTTCACCCTTCCTATATGATATAAAACCCTTATCCATTACAGGCTTCGTACTTTAGGGAGCAATCTGTTACACTGAAATTTGTCACCATGACTATCTGCAGTTAATATGGCTCCATCAATAGTCATATTATCCTCCTTGTTAAGCCTTATACCTCTGCTCTCCATGTCAAACTTCAAAAAGAGAGAAAGTCACTTTAAAACATGTTTATCTCTGGGTACGCAGTTTCTCTCTACCTTGCCTGCGTATACGCAACCCAAATACACTGTACCTGCGTACTTGTACGCTCTGTAAACCAAAGGATGGGTGTGTACCCCTGTAAAGGTCAAAAGGCGCGAGTTTCATCTTTAAAAAGTTACTTGTGGTCACTTCTAGAGCCTTATAGAAGAGTGTTTGACGTGTATTGAGCGCCTCCAGATGGTTCATGCATCCCTATGATAGAGGAACTTATCCCATCAAGAGAGGAGCTACCCCATCCAAAAGAGGGGGTATCCCACTGATGTTGGACCTGAATAACTTCCTCTAGAACACTATAAATACATGCCTTGGGCCAGAGGAGGGGAAGTTGAAAGCTGAACATTCCAAAGGGTAGATGCTGCTGGAATTAGGACTTCCATTGTAAGCTTGTGAGGAGAGATTACCATCCTTTCTTGTTTCATATGGAAGTGGGTGAGCTTGTCAAAGTAGAGGAAAACTCTTGCTGGACCCTGGGAGGAACTTGCACAACACCAAGGCTCAGGTTGTAATGGTTTCTTTTTTGTTTCCTTAATACAAATAAGTCCATTCTTCTCAATGATTTGTTGTTAATGAATTGTTTCATATACTCCTTGGTCTATATGTTGAATATGCTTTGTTTTATGGAATATTCAGGTGTTATGTAATCGTTTGATTGTTAGTGTATGCAGGTTTCAAAGTGAAGGAGGAGCTCATCTGGATCAACGAAGCTAGGCTGCTACAACAAGCGTTGGACCTAAGGTAAGATCGAAAAACACTTGGTTTCTCATAAGATGATGTATATTTAGAGAAGGATTGTTCTTACTTGTTTTGTTTGTCACTAGAGAGTCTTAGACTCCTATGGAGGTTAGTTTTGTCAGCAAAAATAACTCTTTCCGCATGACATTGACAATATTTACATTTAAAACCTCACACACATATTTATCACTGAAATTATTAAAAATATACAAAATTTCCTATTAATAAATCAAATTCATTATCAAACATTAGATTCCCTAAGTCAACCAAATATACAATGCTTCTATTGAGTAGGATGCTCCTCCATCAAAATGTCATGTATTTTTTAAATGTAGCTCTTAATGTACACAAATATATATTTTATCCACAACAAATTAGACATAACTAATAATGATTTCAAGTGGTCTATATAAAGCCATTTATCGACTTTTATTTTCCTATCATGACGTTTAATATAAGTTTACAAATGTGACATTATTTCTTTGGAAATAAAACTCCATGTAAAATGAAATGATTTTCCTAAAAAAAGGGGAATAATTAATCAATAGTTAATGTTAAGAATATTCTTCGAGTTAATTGAAGATATGTGTCATAAATAAATGTAATTAATCTTTTTGTAACATTGGACATTTTATTTTCCCATCCTTATTAACATTTTTGTAAATTTCAATTAGTAGATAATTATTTATAATTGAAATAATCTAATAGATGCCAACAAGTCATGGAGCATATAATAAATTTTAATTAGTTATATGCATTGATAGATGATTATAAATGTAATATATTTTTGAAATAAAGCTCTTAATGTAAGTAAAGATACATTTTTTACAAAAAATTAAATTAAAAGACTCAATTGATGATGAGTTCTAAGTAGTTTATTCTATTTTCAATTGCTAACTTTCTCTAACTATGCATTTTTTAATTAATTACTTGTATATACAATCATGTCATATAAGAAAAGAAGCCAAGAAGCCATTGATTAATTTTTCACTAGTACAAAATGGATAATTAGCTACTAAGAAAAGGACTAAATTTTGAATACAAACGACCTTTTTTCAATCGGTGACTAATACTAGGTAATCTACAGTATCGTATAACGCGACTGAATTTTAGTTATTTTTAGCTTAGTCATTAATTTGTTGTCTCAATTTTATCATCTACTAATATACTTATTCATACATTTGAACAGTAATTTAGTATTTTAATTAGTCATTGATTTAGTTATTAATTCCAAAAATTAATGACCAAACATACAACAAATATATTATTGTATGATCAACCTAGAAAACTAATTAATGATCAATAAATATGACCAAAATGTTGGTTGTATTATAAGATACTATAAATTAGCTACTAATGTTCATATATATGAAAAATTTACTCATAACTTGAAACCAATTAATGACTAAAGAAATATCACTAAATTTTGGTCATGCTATAAGATACTGTAAATTAGCCACTAATAGTCATATATATGCAAAATTTAGTCATCAGTTGAAACTAGTTAATGATGAAATAAATATGACAAAATTTGGGTCATGTTATAATATATTGTAAATTAGCGACTAATAGTCTCATATATGCAAAACTTAGTCGAGATTTGTAATCACAAGTTTATCATTTTCACTAGTCATTTAGCTTTTCTTGGTAGTTTCATATTCATTAATAAACAACTAATTTAGTAGTTTATATTCATTCTATTATTTAATAATCATTATAAACTAATAATTTAGTCGTATATTCATTTTACTTGTGTTTTTCATTAATCAGTATAAACTACTAATTTAGTAATTTTTGATTGATTTTATGTGTTCATTATTAATAAACATAAATTAATTAATATGACTTTGTGACTAAATTCAAAAAATGCCATACAAATTTATATATGTTAATTACAATACTAAAGAATATCATGTGCAACTATTAATAATTTTAACCACAAAAATTATATTATATGAAATGTCAAGTATTACAATATGAGTTTCCAACTTAATGTTGGTGCGCCTACAATTTACAAATGACATATTGTTTCATCACTTCAAAACATTATCATTGTGTTGCCAAGGCATTGCAAGTGAATTTACCAACTTTGAAGACTTGACCATCAAGCTCTATTTGCATGTATTATACGGGATACTCACTCTAAGAGTAACATTAGACTGATTCTCTTCTCTCTCTCTCTTTTTATTTGTTGCTCCAATGTTATTTTTCTTCTTTTTGTTCAATTCCCTCTTCTTACCATCAATTTTGAGTTCATTTTTTAAAAACAAAATAAAATACAATGTAGAGTATAAGACATGAAAGATGATGAATATTATAATATAAACTAAAGTAGACTATAAAGGATTTATACGACATAGACCTCAACATCAGTAACGTCAAAGCCATTTTTCCCCATAAAAGCAAGATACTCGAATAGGTTTTCTTTAGTTGGGCGATAATGGTCACTATGTGGCTAGATGACCTAGATAAAAATAGCAAATAAAATTCCATCATAAAAAGCAACACCTTAGTAACTTAGTATTCAACCTTCAAGGAAATCTTAGGGACAATCATTTCAACTAAGTTACATGCTAAAAAGATCAACTTGTACATAACTTGTGAAAACAAATAATCGGAGGTGTGATGTCTAATCCTTGTCATTTTATTTGCAACAACATTGTATTCTCTAACATGTGAACTTGGTCAAATATATAAACAACATGTACTCATTAAATAAGAACATGAAATTAAAATTTTCTAATAGTCATGAAAATATTTTAACACAAAACAACTAAAAGAATTTCAATCAATTAAGTTTAATGCTAATTTCATCTTCAAGCTTTGGTTGTTTTTTAAATGGATGTGATACAAAGTATTTTCAATTTAATAATTAAAATACAAAGCAAAATGAAAAGAAACATTTCAAATATGATCAAACAATAAAGGTAGGATATCATGGAATGTACATTACATTTATAGACAATACTTTTTACCTGTCCACCGGTGTCTTCTCTGGCATTCCGGAAAAAAAATTCTTCCCAAAATAAAAATGAGGTGAAATAATCACAAGATTAAAAACCATAAGAATCCTTACTAGAAACTCGAACAAGTTTTCTTAGTTGGGAACTAGTGGCCACCGTTTATCTAGATGACATGTATAAAGAAAGAAAATAAAAAGTCACCATAGAAAAGAACAACTTAGGAACTTAGTATTCAACCTTAAAGAAAAAACATAGGAATAATAATGCAAACTAATTCAAATGGCGAAGTGGTGAATTAATGTACCATATTTCCAGCTCTCCATTTTTTTATTGCATGAAACCAACTAATATCTAATACAGAAATCAAATAATTTGCATTATAATGGATTAAGAAAGTTTCTACAAGCAAGGCCTTAAGAAGTAACTTCTCCATTCTACAATCAAGAGGTAAATTCAATGCCTGGTAAATACGAAGATCCCCTTTCTATCTAGTCTCACGAATTATGTATATTTACATGTACAAAAAATAGCATACGAGGAAAGTGTATAGAAAAAATATCTATAAAATTGAAAAAAGATGACAACGATGACATAATGAGAAAAGGAATTAAAATTAAGAAACTTTATTTATTTGCATTAGGAAAAAGTCTCACAGAAATAAAAACCAAATCTCAAGATTTACACAAGAAATTGACACCCTTATTACCATTTTGTTAATACTAGTGCTCCTAAACATCATCAACTTGTTGTTAATAAAATGTGTCGCTATTTTAAATTGTACCCTGAAGAGGATGATAAAGGGACAAATGCACATGATTTCAAACTAACAAATTCAAAACAAGAAAACAAATAATGTTGATCTTTATATGTTCATCAAACATTGTTTCAATATTAACAACCTTCTTTACAAAGAAAAGATGCATTAACTAAAATCCCAAGGAATGCATTTGTTCTTTCACTACATCACAATTTTCTGCTATAAAAGTTTACCAATTAATCCTAATGCCGCTCAAAATTTTCAAAAAACCATTCACTAAACAAATTCTCTCATTTATACTTGAGAAGATGAAGTTTGGAAAGTGTAAATTGATTTTGATTTACAGTTGGGGAGACTCAGGGCTTGACCATAATTTTGTGTTTATTGTGCACCCACATTCTCATCATGGATTATGAGTTCCATGCCAACCACTTTGATAAATCTATATTGCGATCACCTTGACCTGAGACTTTCCCATGTCCACAATGGGGAGGGTGAATGGTAAAACCCCATTAGCTAACTTATACGTACCCTAAGGAGAGTATACGTCCTACCCATTTAGGTATTGGCTCATTGAGCATGTAAACATCAATAACATAGAATAGAAAATGCTGACAAAGGTTTTAATAAATCCATGTATTAATAAGAATCTTATACTTAAAGTGAGATCATAATTGTATAGAAGTTACCTAGATTTCAAGAAGTCAACATTTAGTTCTAATTAAATAAGAACCCAAATGAAACATCCTTCACTTCCAAACATATGTTTACCATATCACATTAATAATATATATATTTCGTCACCTACCTATCATAGTGAAAAACATAAGGATAAGAAAGATCAATTAGGTGGCTCTTGATTAATGTTATTTTTTACACCAATGTCTCCTGACATCCTCGTAGCATTCTTTGTCTCAAGGAGTAGGTACATAACATATCCCTATACACCAACACGATATGAATCAATTTTATGTTGAACAAGCTATCTACCATCTTAAGTAATTTGATTGAAAATATTCAATCCTAAGTTAACTATCTAGAAACCATATAACAATTTGTAGTTTTAGTATTCTACAATAACTGGCCAAACAAAAAAATAGAAAATCATCAAAACACGGTCCACCATTATGACCCAATACATTAAACTTCAAGAAATGTAAAGAATAAATAATATGAACATTTTCATAAAGCATCAAAGTTGATCCTACATGTATTCTATTGAGATATTCTTCCATTTATTGAAGGTCTTATGTTAAAATGGAAAACTCAGAAAATAAGATTGCAATTATAATAGCACCCAAGATACAATTTTCATATCCTTTATAACTTTGGAAAAATGAATGCATGGGAACAACGAGAAAAACATGAGAAAACCTAAATGGAAAATCATAAAAACATTGTCCACCACTATCCCAATCCATCAAGCTGCAAGATATATAAAGAATAAATAACTGGTTCATTTTCACAAAGCCTCAAAGTTTGATCCTACATATTGTATTGAAGTATGCTTCCATTTATTAAAGGTATTAAATGTAAATGGAAAACTCAAAAAATAAGATGCCATTTTTAATAGAACCTGAGATACAATTCCATATCCCTTTTATTATACTTTATAGCTTTGAAGAAATGAATGAATGGAAAATAAAGGGGTAAGGAAGATGTGAGGTAAATTTGTAACTAAAGAAATTTTTTATGGTGAACTCAAGGAGAAAATCAAGGGAGGAAAGTAAAATGATGTCAAATTTCAAATTCTAATTTGGAAAAAGGGGGAAATCTCTAATTTTTGAAGAGAATAATACACTCATACAAAATCCTACAACTTGTGAACAACATGGGATATTTTGCAAGGAGTTTTAGGGAGAGGGGCAGGGGGAAGGTTTTCATGGGTAGAAGTTAACCCAAAATTTGTAATATAACTCAATAAAAATAACAAGTCTTAGATAATATATCTTAAATATCTTGTCTACATAGATATTATAACTCTCCCAAAAGAAAGAGTTGATAGAGGAGACAAAATCCTACCAAACATGGAAGTCAAAATTCTGAAAGAAATTAGCCCTCATTACAAAAACATACTATATAATATTTAGGCATGCAATGCATAGATACGTTTGTCCAAGTTTCAATCTAAAAAAACTTGTTGAACATTTGTATTTGAGTATTGGAACCAAATGGGCACTAGTTTAGCTAGTGGCTATTAAAATGTCCTTGAAACCATCCCAATAGATCTCCCAAAACTCCTTGTTTTTGGAAAGAGCCATCTAGAGGATCTCAGATAAGTCCCCAAAAGCATCATAAGACGTCTCCCAAACATCCCATTTTCTGGAAAGAACATTTAGACAATTTTGGAGAGGATTGCACATCCTCGGAGATGTGTCATTCATGATAGGGAATTTCCCCTTGTAATCATGGAGGAGGGGAGAATCTAGAAGATGCATCCCAAAAGTAGGGATAAATCCCCCTATGCAATATCGTCCTCGTTGCATAATCAAAATGATACACTATAAAGTGATCTAAGAGAGTGACACGCTAACATATGAACTCATAATCAAGTGTAGAAATTGACCTATATATCCACAAGTAAAATGTATGTAACGAAATTATGAAATGATTCCACACATATATGTAAGGTAACATTTATCAGATCTAATTATATCTTAATACTAGCATCCCTAAAATTGGAGGGCCTAAATGAAGGAAACAATGGAAAATAAAACTTATAATTGGATATATCTATTCTACTTCCTAAAAAATGCAAGAAGGTTGTGGATTACAAATTTACCACCATGATTACATAGGAACTCCTTACAGGTTTCAGGGGAACCATACCCATGGGCTTTAGAGCAGTAATGAAATGTTTCGAAATTCCCATTAATGGCTTTGAGAGCATCAAAAGCATTCTAGTTTCTCTATTCTTAGATTCACACCACTCTTTTGGGTGCTTCTTGCTCACTACCAAGCTTAGGGATAGTTTGGACACTACTTACTTTCATATCCCTACATGTGACACCACTGTTGGGCATTTAAATGCTACCCAAAATTATTTTCACTAAACCCTGTAAGTAAATTTATTAATTTCATAATGATAATCAATATAATAGGTCAATGGGAATGAAGATGATTGTAGTCAATATGACTACAATGTCGGAGTGCAAGTGCATATCTTATAAAAAATGCTAAAAGTAACATATAGAGAAACAAATTAGTGGTAATGTTATTGCAACATTCATATAAGAGACCATGGTATAATACAAAATACTCAATGGCCTACTAAAAAGGAATGAGTGAGAAAGATGGTAAGCTATTGCAATGGAGCTAGATATTTCAAGGCCTCCTAAGTCGAATTACTAATGGCAAGGAAGGCGAATTGGGTATAGCTGGACTGTCAAACTCCCCTAGGGCCAACAATGGAACCAATCATATGATCCTAGGCAGGTGTATGAGCAAGGGGTACTCCTGGCATCTATGGTCAAAAGGAAGAAACACTGAATAGGTCCTTGGCGACTCCTGCAGGATTGGGATATCGCTATACATGTCAAGAGAACCTTGTTCTCAAACTGTAAGTAATTCGTCCTTCTGCTGCTCTAGGAACCTGTGAAAATGATGTATTATTTAGCATCATTATACTAGTCCTAATGGTATTTGTCGATCTCCCCAAGAGGAAGGCTAAGAAGAGACCCAATATATCACCCTTTTAGTGCCTAGATAATTTTGAACCTTTACTTGTTCTATGTACCTTAAACATTATAATATTTCTTCACATCACACCTCCACCTCTGCTATCCAATGAGGTGCCTTCTGATGCCACAAATGTCCATTGTTTTTTAACATTTTTGGATGTGTCACATCACATTTTTTTTTAATTATTCCTTTTAATATTAGTTTTAGTTTTAGCATAGTTCCTTCTATTATTGTGCCTTTTTCTAAATGTTTTAGGTCTAGGCAACACTCTACTATCTGTTTTCCCATTTCCTGTTCTAATTTTAGAAATATTTTGCTTGTCATTTACACTGGTGTCTGCATGGAAAAAATACTTTTTGTTGAACAAGTAATCCAATCCCCAACTCATGGAATATTGTGTTAGGAATATTTCTCTCTAAAAAACCATATTGATTATTTGTAGACTCATTTGCAAGGGGCTATAGATATTTTGCTTACGAATGGAATTAGGTCCTCCAAGCTGCATTAGACCTGTCCACTCCATAGAAGTATCGTGGATTTATGAAGTCACATGGTATCACCTGAAGCCATCATATAAATGAGTGAAATAATCACTTCTGAGGTAATCATGCCACTTTTCTTTATGGAATATTAATATTTTAATGGTACTGCTATCTCCATTTTGTATTGATTGATACCACATGTGGTCTTCCTTTGTTGCTAAAAAGTTTAGCATCCAAATATGCTATTGTTGTTCGATATTCCATATGAAGGATAAGATTTTTTCCTTCTTTAAAATAGTGGAATCTAATTGCATTTTCAATCTTAGAAACCTTTACAACTCACCTTCATTTTTCTTCAACTTCTATTGTTAACATCAAATAACTTGTAACTACCACTAGCCTTGAAATAACTTGTAACTACCTTTATCCTTGTTTGTTTATAATATTGATACAAGCCCTCGGAAAGGTCTTATGACAAGAGCAAGAGAACTAAGGAGAGCTAAGTATTTAATGTTTCCTCAAAAATAAATCCCATGTCTCATGCTAAATTTATGGATATACCCTACTAACAAGAGAAGATAAATTTTTGGGAGCCAAGAAACATACTTAGAATTTTTTAGATTATCAAAGATGCATCTGGTCAAAGGATAAAGCCTTAGAAACTCAAATGTTGTTAGGATGATAGCCAAGCAAATAATTCAAATAAATATTGTAGAAATTATAGATTTAAAAAAAATGATTTACCAACAATGTATCTTGGTTCACCCTCTTTCACAAATTATAGAACAAGGGAATAGGGACAAATTGTTGATAATATTAGACAGATCTTGTATCCATATGTAAACAAAAGTCTATGTATGGAAAGGATATTTATTCTTATCCAATCGATACTTCCAATGATTCCAGTGTTTGAAAGATCAATTTTAAATTAACAGTTCCAAACTCTAAGGGAGGTCCCAAAGTTTCCTCCAAAAATTAAACATGTTTTCCAACTCCTGTAAAACATATTTATTTGGTGGCCTTGCTGTTATGATTCTAACTTGGAATGTCTATCACATAGGCATTGAATTGAAAAGATCCATAGGGGTAAGGTTCATTTAGAAAAGCTCGATATTGTAGTTATTCATGAAATATAACTACTAGAACTTAGAATGGATATTGTGAAAAGTTATGTGTGCAGATAAGCAACATGAATATACAAAAATTGGATACAAAATTGAGAATAATATCAATATGGATGAGTCCTAGGTGTAACATAGAGGTTATTTCGAAGGAATTGTTGGGATCACACCACCGTATCTTTCTATAGTGCATGGGATCTTAGTTTCTATGTGACAAATGTGTATGGACCTAATTTGGTGCTTCTAGGAGCCAAGTGATAGCATCTTCTTACAATGGAAAGGGAAAATCTCCCAAACGTGCAATGAACCTTGGCATGAACTTTATTAGGGGTGCTCATCAAAAAATGAGGGTTGACAAGAAAAAATAACTCACTACTAATAGATTCCATTAAATAGTAATTCCTTGGTAGATGTGGAAACAAAAATGTTAATTATATCGAGAATAATAGAAGAAAGGGGTAAGGATTTGTGTTGGAAAGATTTAATATATTACAAATAAGTGAAGATTGGCATGATTAGGGATTTGAAGTTGAATCTTTTAATCGAAAAGAAGCATTATTAGCTCAAGGCAAATCAAAAAATATCCCTTTCAAGTTTGTGAATATGTAGTTCACCCAACCTGATTTGGAAAATAAAAGTGTGGGAATGGTGGGATGAGGAAATAATAATAGTGTTCGTGGGATCAAACATGATTTTTTGCATAAAATCCATCAAAATATTAAAAGAAGGGACTAAGCAGACTTTCAGAAATATCTATAACAATCCATGATCAAATAGAAGAAAATGAGGTTTTCTAGATTAAAAAAATGTTCTAAAGTAAAACTAGACAAGATATGTCAAAGCAAGGAAGTTTTCTAGAGGCAAAGATCAAGAATTTTTTTACTCAAGGAATGGGAGAGAAACACAAAGTTCTTCACAAAGCCACCCAAAGCAGAAGAACCCATAACAGATTCTCCTAGATTATCAAGCAAAATAATAGTGTGATTAAAGGACAAATATGTAAGGACACATGTTTTTTAATAATTTGTTGATGTAACCTAGTGGCATAGCCCCCAAAAGAAATGAGCTATGTGAAAACATACCCGAAATCTTATAAGCATAGAGGTGAACAAAAATATTAGGGAACTCATCACTAAAGAAGAGTACAAGAAGTGATGTTTTCATTACAACAGAACAGTGGAGCAAGTCTTAATGGCTTTTGAGCTAACTCTTATAAAAGATTTAGCACATTATAAAATAAAATGTGTTTAGGTGTAGAGGAAGAATTAAGAAAATTTGGCTGACATCTCAAACCTTTAAGCTCTACTTTTGTTACACTTTGCTATGAAGCTAGCTCAGAAAAAGATAGAAAAGATAGATCAACTACTTTAAAATACAGCTCTTCGAGGCAGAAAGCTCCTTCACATTTCACAAATGAAATTTTTTTTTGATGATACAAATGACAAGGGCTCCTTTATATATATATGAGTCAAGGGGTTCCAATACAATCAGAGCCTACATAACAATAGTATTGTACGGGCACAACCACTAACAATAGTGGGATTCTATGGGGCATAATAATAATAACATGGGGACTATATGGGCAGAATAATAAAATAAGGGGGGTCGCACTAATAACAATAAGGGGTTACACTAGTAGCATAGTGATCTAACATTCCCCTTTCCTTCAAAGCATGTTTTCCTCAATGCTTCAGTAGTTTTGGATGCTTTTGTAAAAAAATCTCGTCCTTCGATCTGTAACCTTTAGCATGTAAGTTCTTCCACTCGATGAGATACTCTGAAGTTGATCGATTTCATAGTTGCTGGGTTCTTGTTTCTGTGACTGTTTTAGGTTCCAATATGATCTTTCCTTCCTGGTCTAGCTCTAAAAATATTGTTTGAACTTGGAGCTTGTCACTTATAACCTTCTTTAAGAATGAAACATGGAAAACTGGGGGCACTCGGGAAGATGTAGGATGCGCCAATTTGTATCCCATAGTATCAATATTTTGCAGCACCTTACAAGTACCATAGCAATTTGGGGATAATTTATTATCCTTCTTGCATTTCTTCAGGGACATTTGTTTGTATGGTTGTAGTCATAGAAATACCCAGTCGCCTACAACAAAACTTCTTTCGTTGTGATGTTGATCTTCCTGTTGTTTCATTCTATTATGTGCCAAGGTGAGCTTATCCTTTAAGATTTTGAGAAGTTGTTGTTGATGATCGATGTGATATTCCACTCCTTAAATATTAGAATTTTCTTTTAAATATGATGTGATGGATGGTGGATGATATGAATAAAGTGCCATAAATGGGGCCTTTTTTATTGCAGTATGGAAGGAAGTGTTATACCACCATTTAGCTAGAGTCAACCACTTCACCCATTGTTTTTGTTTATAAGATACAAAGTAATGAAGGCATACTTCCAAACATTTTCTCACTATCTCAGTTTTCCCATCATATTGAGGATGATAAGATGAGCTATGTTGTAACTGAGTACCCAAATATTCCATCTCTTGTACTCCAAAAAAACATTTGGAGCTTTTTGCATATAATTGTTTCTCCTCCAATAGGTTGATCACCTTGTCAACATGTTGAACATGATCCTTCCAAGAATTGTTCTATATTTGTATATCATCAATAAATACTAACACAATTTTTCTAAGGAAGGGTTTGAAAATTGAATTCATCAAACCTTAAAATGTAGAAGCTAAATTAGTAAGTTCAAGAGGCAGGACCAAAAATTCTTAATGACCCTGATGAATTCTAAATGTTGTTTTTGGAATGTCTTCATTGTTCATTCTAATTTGAGGATATCCTGAATGAAGATCCAACTTCATGAAGTAAATTTCTCCATGTAATTCAACCAATAATTCATCAATGGTAGGAATGAGAAATTTATCTTTAATAGTAAGCTTTTTGATATCCCTATAATGTGGACACATGCACCACAAGCCATCCATCTTGTGTACCAATACCACTGGAGTAGAGAAATAACTTTGACTAGGTTGAATTATATCAACCTCTAGCATTTTTGCAAACCATATGTTCAATTTCACTCTTTTAGGCTTATGGATATCTGTAAGCCCTAATGTTTCGGGAAAAACTTCCTTGAATCAAATGAATAGCATAATCATGATCATGAATAGGTTGGAGGCCTTTGGGAGTCTAAAATACCTTGGAAAAATGGTCCAAAACACTTTGGATATCTGGAGAAATAGATGATTTCGATGTGGGTGCCTCTAGTGAACATAATTGTGCAGTTACACCCCACTTTTATTTCTTCAGAAACTTTTTCATGTTGTTAGAGCTAATTATCTATCCTAGTTCCACTTCGATACCACTTAATTCAACTTCCTTTCCTTCCCAAAAGAATTTTAAAAAAAAATCATGAAAATTAGAAGCTATCATACCCAAAGATTGTAGCCATTAGACTCCTAGTACAACATCTGCACCACCCATTTTAATGGAAAGCATTAGACTGTTCAAGACATATTCTCCCATGGATAGCTTGATATTATGGCACTTTCTAGAGAAATTTATGGTTCCTCTATTGCAACGATTACTTGACACTCTGGTGTTGGATATAGGACAAAATTCAATTCCTTGGCTATCTTATAATAAATAAAACTATAGGTATTACCTAAATCAATCAACACTATTATCTTTTTCTTCTTGATATGCCCTTCAATCTTGAGAGTTTGAGGAGTAGTAATTTGGGTAAATGCATTACAGGATATTGTCAGATTCATTTCTTCTCTCTCTGGGATGGGTTCCTCATGTATATCCTGTTATTTTGATGTTTCTTCTTCCCTTTCTTGCTCCTCTTCCCCATCTATGTATATTAATTTCTTCTCAACACACTTATGACCTTTACTGTATTTTCGTTCACAATTGTAAGAAAGACCTTTTTGACTTTTTTCTTCCAATTGTCACGGTGTCAACCTTGTATGTGGTGGAAGTCTAGGAAAGAAAACACTTCTATCTTTATAGTTGTGAGTTGTAGGCTTCCTTTTTGCCATAATTTTTCTTTCATTTTTCTTTCCAACCTCAATGCCTTCTCCAATGAATTAGGTTCCCAAAGGAAAACCTCATGTTGGATTTTATCCTTTAAGGTCCCTATGAACTCATCAATCCTATGCTACTATAGAATATCTTTTACCTTTATATTCATTATTGGAAGTCTTCAATGTGCTCCATAATTGAATCTTTTTGTTTAAGATTTATTAATTGGCTAAAAAAGGTGTTTCTCTTTATATCCTCATAATGTGCTATCATTTCCTTTGTTAAAATTGACCAAGTGACAAGTGGTTTACGAGAACAAATCCATTTATACCATAAAAATAGATTTGGTTCTAATATAAAGATGATATACATATCTTTTGAAACAGTTGCACATCATGTAGATCAAAATATCTCTCCATCCATAGTATCCATGTTATGGGATCCTTACATTTAAACTTCATCATGTCAATCTTTGGATTATGGTGGGTCTTCAATCCAATTTTAGATTATTTGAAATCATGATAACATTTACTTTTCTCTCATCATGAGTTTCCTCTACTACCTATTTGTCATTACGAGGCCTTTCTTGTAGCATCTTTTTCCCACCTTCCTTCAAACCTTCCATGGCTTTATTCAAATCTTCCATGCATTTCTTTGAATTTTCTTCCATACCATCAATAATAGCTTCCATGGCACATATAAAACTATTTATATTAGCTATGATCGCATTTTTGAAATCATCGATTCGACTCATTATTTTTCTTTCTTTTAGGAGCTCGATATTTAAATGATTGTAACTCTGTAGTTTTAGATATTCAAGTTTTGAAAATTTTCCGTACGGTAGAACTTGTTGTGCTCATTCTAACCCCAACACTCTAATCAATATTTGATTCTTCAGTAAATATTTATGCCAAATCTCTTATGATGACCTAATTATAGACTAGTTTAGTAGAGCAAATTTGTACGACCTGCCACGTGTCATTGTTTTGACCTTCATACCTATTTGGAATGTAATTTAGGATTTTTGATCAACCCTAAATATCTTGGATTTTATCTCTGAAAATATAGTGAAGCAAGATCTTAAATTTGTGCCCGAGCATCACCAAGATTTCGGCTCAAATGGGTTTTAATTTCCAAGTTTGAACCTTCGTAGAAGAAGAATTATAGTGAAAATACCATAATGACCTATTTGTGATGGAGATTTGGAGCTTTCAAAATCCCCAACTTCCTCAGATCATATCTCTGAAAATATAATGAGAAAATATATCAAATTCAGATGCGAGGTCCAAAACAATTTCGATTCAAATTGGTTTTTTTAGCTTCGGAAACATTGTATAGAAAATTTATATCGAACATGCCATGGTGAGCTATTTGGAGCAGCAAAATCCTAGAATCCAAAGCTCGGATACCAAATGTTATGAAACTAGCTTACAAAAATATAGAAAAGATAGATGAATGGCCTTAAAATCTGCCTCTTCAAGGAGGCAACCTCCTTGACATTATACAAATGAACAATTCTTCGATGATACAATGACAATACCTCCTTTCTATATGTATGAGTCTAAGGGGTCCGAATGCAATCAGAGCCTACATAACAATAATATTATAGGGGCACAACCACTAATAATAATGGGCTTCTATGGGGCATAATAATAGCAACATGGGGAGTATATGGGCACAATAATATACTAAGGTGGTTGCACTAATAATAATAAGGGGTTACACTAGTAGTATAGGGACCCAACATACTTATCCGTGGTAAAGAATTCAAAGTAATCTTTCTTCATGGTCTTGTTATAATTTATGTTCTTTCCATTTGGTTCCAAAATCCATTCCTAGCTCCTCATGATTAGGAGGCCCAATAACTCGCATAAATGGGTCAATAATTTGGATGTGTGTCATTCTATAGTTCCCTTGCATCAAGCACAAATCTATATATAACTTGAGAAGAAAAATAAAAAATAAAAAAATTACATTTAAATTTATCTAGAATCAAGAACACTTTCAAAGATAAATGTTCAATATAGGAGATGAGAATTCTTGAGTGAATGTGTGTTGCTATGGTTGGGTACCTATAAAAATTGTGAGAAAAGTAAAAAAGTGTCATTTTTGTTTCCCTTTCTATTCAAAATCTCAGTATCTCTAGGGAAGTAAAATGATCTTTGGAGCTCCATCAATTTTGTTGGGTCGAATTTCAAATATGTTGTTGAATTTGACTTACATTTGGAGGATTATAGAAGAATGCACCTCAAGTACTTCTAGGAACTTGTATACATGGTAGGTTTTTTTTTTGTTTCTGTAGTAAAAAGGATGTGTATTTCTTAGTTAGGATTCTCAAATCTAGATTATATGTTGACCTAAAAAAATGTGGAAAGGTATTCCACAGGGCCCTCTAAGTTTTAACATATATCAGGTCATTATATGGAAGTTATATTTAGTGTTCCATCTCTAGAAGTTGAATCATATAAGGTTTCCATTATGAGGTTTTCCAATTAACTTCGAATCAAGAAGGAACCCCAAATATGTCCTATCTATTATATATTGTTGATAGCTTAAATTTCAAAAAATATACTAAAAATCTAACATAAAATGGATACAAAACAATACACAACCTGTAATTCTTGGTCTATGCACAATATTTTCTCAAACAATCTTCTACCCTGTAGAGAGCTACTACAAGAAGATAAGTATCTCCCTTTTCTGCAAAGAACCAACTCTTTGTCTAAGGTGCAAGTAATGCCATAGTCTTAGAACTCTACAAATAAAAAATAAATTAAATAAATAAATAATTACATTTAAAATTATCCAAAATCAAGAATACTTTCAAAGTTAAGTTGTCAACATAGGACTTGAGGATTCTAGTGTGTATGTGTCTCCTTATGTTTGGGTAACTATAACTGTTGTTATGAAACCATCTCACAAAAAGATAAAAAAGATAGTTGAATGCCTTAGAATTCAACCTCTTCAAGGGGGCAACCTCCTTTACATTACACAAATGAACAATTCCTAGATGATTAAAATGAAAAACCATCCTTTCTATATATAAGAGTCTAAGGAGTCAAAATATAACCCATCCGACCTGACAATAATAATATAAGCCACAAAAATAACAATAGAGGGATTTCATGGGGCACAGTACTTACAATATGGGGACAATAGGGGCACAAAAATATTAATAAGGGATAAAAATACAATAGTAATGGGGTAATCACTAGTATTATAGGGACCTAACATGCCCCTCTCCTTCAAAAAAGTGTTGTCCTCAATGCTTGAGTAGTTCTAGATGCTTCTATATAAAATTCTCATCCTCCCATGTTGAATCTTCAGTGGATAAGTTCTTCCAACTGATGAGATACTCCAAAATTGATCGATTTCGTAGCTGTCGAGTTCTTGTTTCTGTGACTTCTTTTGGTTCCAATGTAATTTTTCCTTTCTCGTCAAGTTCTGGCAATATTGTTTAAACTAGGAGCTTGTTGCCTATAACCTTCTTTAAACATGAAACATGGAAAACTCGGTGCACTCGAGAAGCTGTAGGAAGCTCCAATTTGTATGCCATAGTACCAATCTTTTGCAACACCTTGTACAGACCATAATACTT